>JAWNGG020000288.1:0-275114 GCA_036937485.2 Tetragonisca angustula | reverse complement strand
CTCTCGTTTCGCGAAATCATCCATCAAAGTTGTCAGATCACTCGTGTCGAGCTTCTTCACCTCAGTTTCGATCTTCCTCCATTGAATAAAGTTCAACCAACCCCCTGTCCCCTTCGTTGTTAATGAACTTAACTCTCGTTGATCAACTTAAAACTCGTCAGTTATTCAAAACACGTGTCTTGCGATATTTTCTCCTCTGACTTTTTAATTTTTTTTTTTTTCTTCTTTCCCCACCGAGGTGCGCGCCGCAACTTTTCACGGACTCGCCGGAAGTTAGCCGTCGGTAACCATGACGCGTTCCAGCTGAAAGTTCTCGACGGAAAGGATAGGATCGATACGACACCGCGCCACGCGAGATTCGTGTAACGTACGTTTCCTCTGGTAGCCAGCAGGTTAATAACGTCCTTAAATCGGCAGAGTCGATCGTTTGGAAGATGAGCTCGAACGTGGGGAAACGAACGAGCGGCTATCGGAATCTAATCGGCGGGGAATTCGTGAAATTGTGACGAACGATCGTGATTCGTCGAAATCAGATTCGTAACATATCGCGCGAAATTTTGTTAAATTATTTAACAATCGAATTTCGTTGTTTGCTTAGAAACAGTCCTGTTCGTTCACTCTTAGAAATAATAAACTTCCGCTAGTAACTTGAACAGCTTTGTAAAGAAGAAAAAAATCGTGCAATCATTTTATTTCAAGATGACAAAGTGAAGATATTTTTCTTCTCGGAAGTGCATACGGAAAAATCTGGTTTGTTGAATTTGATGGATTTGAGGATTGAAGCTTTCCCTTTGTAACGGGACTTTCGAAAACTTGATGTACGATTTTATTGAACTTTGAATGTCGGGCGAAAATGGATGTGACGATTCCTTGAATTTTAAATGATAAGTTATAATATTCAAAGTTCGAAATAAAATGATAAAAAGAAAATCGTACATCAAGTTTGTGGGGATCGTTGTAAAGTGGTTTGTATCTCCAAATGTAGATTCGGTCATAAAAAAAAGAAAACTTTCCGTGTTTTCATCCATTACGACGATTTATCGAATTTTCGAGAAGAAAAGTATTTTCACTTACTCACTTTACATGGTGTAAAAACATTTTAGAAATGAAGTGAATGTAGTGACCTCGATTTATTGTTACAGAATTTCCCTTGCAAAATTCCAAATCTTCGGCGTCGTTGTGTATAGAAAAGTATATAATATAGGAGATAAATCAACTTGTCACCTGTGCAAAAGATTATTCGAATCAGTAAGAATACAGTCTCTGAAATGCAGTACGAACATATAGAAATTTTCACGAAAAAAAAAAAAAAAAATTAGACTATCGAATGGTTCTAATATTAACGCAAATTTTCGCAAAAAAAGAAAAGAAATTAGACTATCGAATGGTTCTAATATTAACGCAAATTTTCACAAAAAAAGAAAAGAAATTAGACTATCGAATGGTTCTAATATTAACGCAAATTTTCACAAAAAAAAAGAATTAGACTATCGAATGGTTCTAATATTAACGAAAATTTTCACAAAAAAAAAAAAAAAAATTAGACTATCGAATGGTTCTAATATTAACGCAAATTTTCACAAAAAAAAAAAAAAAAAAATTAGACTATCGAATGATTCTAATATTAACGCAAATTTTCACAAAAAAAGAAAAGAAATTAGACTATCGAATGGTTCTAATATTAACGCAAATTTTCACACTATCATTGCCCTACATGATCTTCCATCTCGTCCATCATTTACAGCGTGAACGTTCGAAATAGACTCACAATAACCTCGCCGGTCGATTATATTTGTTCAGCAAATAAAAACAGTTTGCTTTCTGTTGATAACCGAACGATTTGGTCGTGTAATTCCTTGGCCAGTTGTGTATCGTGATCCATCGTGACTGAATTGATCGGAGAACGGAATTTCCGAAAGCTTATCCACTGCGGTCGCTAGTTGCAGTTCACGAAGGTCTCGCTTGGGGATGAACGCGAGTTAAATCCTCTTGGTGGTAAAGGAGGCACGTACGATGAGCATGGTCCCTCGAATTTAATCTGTAACTGCGTTCTGCGTATGTAAGTGGCGTTCGCAACGTTGGATAGTGGATATCCCGGAGTTCATTTACGTAGTTTGACGAAGAAACCAGCCGCGTCGAACGCTCGAAATGACGTGAATTTCTTTTCATCGGAGGTATAAATCCCGCGAGATAACGGGAAATTACGGTCGAAGTATAACACCGGAGTAAAAGTTTATAAATTGAAATCAGTACTAGCTAGTCGTGGCGGGTTAACAGCGCTGTAAACTTCCGAGACGTCCGATTGATGTTTATATAGCGCGAACTTACAGAAGCCGAGCGATTTCCACGGTAAACCTTCTTCCTTCCTTCTCTATATAAACTCTCTCTCTCTTTCTCTTTCTCTTCTTACTCTTTCTATCTGCTATTTTCTCTTTTCTCACGCGTACATTCTACTTTGCTCTTCTACAAGAGTAACGTTCGAGCTGTTAGACTCGAGGAATCGAGCACCGTCGAGGATTATTTTTTTTCCTGTAAAACGACAACAACTTCGACGTGTCATCGTCGCTCAGCATCGACGTAACGCTGGAAGCGAATGTTGTCAGCTTCGACATTTACGACACGTCGGATTCTTCAGGAAGTCACAAAGGAAGAGGAAAACGCGGAATGGAAAGGTGAAGAAGAGGCGACGGCTTCCCTCCATCCGGCAAGCAACGAAATCATCGCGACGAAACTCTTGGCGGGTGGCGAAGATTCCCTCCTCGTCGAATGAAGATGCGCCGTCCTCGATGACGAGTATCGGCGCGCGATGTCGAATATTCCAAATCGATATACACGATATTACACAGTATGTGCGTAGATTACGGCAAGCCATTGCATCCTCTTGATACACCGCTGGCCCCGTCTCACACCCACGTGGCCAAACTCTGCACACATAATGCGGTTTAATATAATAGACCGATTGTACACGCTCGGTTTCGGTGAACAGGCCGTGAGATATTGTATATATCTCGAAGCGACAGATGACAGACGAGTTTGGAGGAAAACAATCGACCAGAGAGCCCTCTGTCGTGGAGAGAGAGAGAAAGAGAGAGAGAGAGAGAGAGACCGGAAGTGGCGCCATTTTGGAGCACCTGTCAGGGTATTAATTTTGTAATCTTTCAACGCTAGAATTATCGAATTAATCGATACGAATCTCTGTACAATCTTTGTATACTGTTGTATATTGCCGCAGTTCTAATCAATTACGAAGATTGTTGAAAACTGATAGTTCCAGTGTTGGCTACGTTTACTTTATGTACTGTGATAAACAACGAAAGTATTTGCATTGTTCTCTTCGAACCGGTACACAAAGTGTACCTTCCTCGTCGCGAAATTTATCTTCTTCGTCGAGAAAGTTCATGGTTCACCGGGATCGCGAGAAAATTAAACAGTTCTCCGTCATAATAAAGGCATCCGAGTCCCTCCGGGGATGTTCTAACCCTAACCAACGGGAAGTTTGTCCGCGGGAGGCTGCAGCTCCCTCTAAATCCTCGTGGGCCGCAAGCTCTTGGAATTTTTGGCGAAACCCTCCTCTGATCGAAACCCTCCCCCGAGGAATCACAGTTCCATCCCGAACCTTTGCAACCACTTTGGATCCTCGCTAATCCTCAGAGACCAGCCGTTTACGTTCTCGTTTACGTTCCACTCGGGATTCTGTTGGAGAATCTGTCCTCGAACTGTCAAAATCTCGCCTGTCCGGGATCACGAGAATCTTTGACTGTGTCCGATTTGGAGCCGTCGGAAACTGGGTTTGACAGTGGCAGAATCCGGCGTTGGCTAGTGCAACGCTGTGTTTCGCGAAATTTCTGACGACCTGACATCTCCAAAAGGGAATCGCCGTGGAAATTGATTAACCCGGGGTGGGGCGTGCGCTAGGTGGAAGCCGGCTGGGTCGTCTGTCCGTTAGCTTCGATAACTTATTCAAGATTCATTCGATGCCGCCGCTCCGCGCTCGAGGAGACTCGATCGTAGATTCAATTTCGTGCAATTTCGTTGGTAGAATCAGATCGCGCTGATGCAACCGGGGAGAACCTCGATACCTCGGGTAAATGAATTTTCCGATTGTTGCTCGGCCAGGGCCCTCGAGAAAAATTCCAGAACAGGAATCGAAGCACGTCGCCGTTTACAGGCGTATTCGCCTTTTGGCCTTTTCGTCAATTAGTTCACGATGATAAATGTAATTATGAAATTCACTGAAAGAATGAAAGGTCACGTTGATGGATAATGAGAAATGATATTTGTTATTTGACAATGATAAAAAAAAGACAGGATGTTTGCAGTTAGATTGATTAAATTCACGGTGTGTCGAATGCACGATTTTCTTAAATACTTATTAGGGCATCGATCGATCGCTTTCTGCCGGGGAAAAAAAAAAAAAAAAAAAAAAATACCAGGGGAAAGAATAGAAATACGTGTAGCTAATTGAGAATTCTCTTTTCTGTCGCAGGATCGGGCGCGCACAAAAACGACGCGACAGGAAATGGAAGGCCTGCTCCCCTTTTGGCAGAGCCCAGATACGGTGCCGCGCCTCAGCCATACGGTAAGTTTCTCTCTCTCTCTCTCTCTCTCTCTCTTCGTTCCTCTCTTTGATGGTCAAATTAAGCGAACTAATTGAGAAAACGGATGGGCCATCGAACGCGAGACGGACCGGCCGCGTATCGAAAGTTTCCCCTCGCGGCGCGCGAAAACGCTGAATTCGTGTAATTGGTATAGTTGTAATCCCGGCCAGAACTTTTCCAACTGTAATTCTCTCATTCGATCGGCGAACGAACACCACCGGCTGGTGAATAGTTCGTTATCGGAATTATTAGGCTAGAAAAATGTGTAATAGCTTATTTTTTCTTTTATTTTTTTTTCTTTTTTTTTTTTTTCGAACGATCGGGTCGGTTGCAAGTTCGATCGTTTGTACTGCGCGTTTTATCTTCTCTTTCTTTAAATTTTAAATTTAATTTTAATTTTTACATATCCGACTAATCTTGATACTAAGTCTTGATTTTTTTTTCGTTTCGCGCGAATATCAATAATTTAAAGAAAGAGAAGTGCAATTCGGAACGAAACTCGTGTATATACAAGGTGTCCCGAACTTAAACGACCAAACTGCGAGAATACTTAACACAATTGTGAACGAGAGACGCGAATTCGCGTCTTTCATTCATGTTCAGTTATGCGCGTCTTTTGTACGTACATATATACATTTAATCTTTTCATTTCTGGTATCAGCGTGAATTGCTTTCGCAGCTGAACGCGACAATATTCACTCTGGCGGCGCAAATTGCATAATTTATGGCATCGATGGCCAGAGGGACACGTTTCCGTTACGGTTTCCTCGAAACTTATTGCCGGCCACTCGTGACAGAGACCGCAGGAATTTTGACAGAAAATCGATGATGTAATTGTAGCCGAGTTATGTCGCGATTCATCCATCGGAACTAGAACCCGTGAAACGAAACCCAATCTGAGGAATCGCCGGCAGTTCGCTTGAAGAATGGCAGCCAATACGAGAACCTTCGATAACGAAGGATCCTCGCGATTCGATCGGCCAACTCGATCGGTGGAAATCGACCCTACCCTGCTCGTCTATCAAATCAACGTTTGAAATTCGATTAACATCTCCCGGTTTTATCCGTCGAAGCGTTGGGGAGAGTAAAGAGGAAGTATAGATACAAATAAGACATTGAGATCTTCGTCAATGTACTTTGTACTTTGTCGATTGAAAATTAAAGCATTGTAACGATTGCAAACACTTTCGTTGTCGAGCGTTTTTCTTTTGTTTCCCTCTGGATCTGACGTTTCTGCTTTTTTTCTCTCTCGAACATTTCGTAATTTTTTTACTTTCTCTGCAATCATGCGTGCACGTTTTCTCTGTAATCCGCTCTTGCGGATCTTTAAATATTTCACGTGCAAATTCATTCTCTATTTTCATAGGAGCTCACTCTCTGCCTTTAAATATTTCATTCTCCGCTTCAATTATTTCCATACGTTGTCTCTATAATCACGCGTGTACATTCTCCCTTTAATCCGCTCTTGCGGATCTTTAAATATTTCGTGGAAATTCATTCTCCATTTCGTAGGAGCTCATTCTCTGCCTTTAAATATTTCACTCTCCGCTTCAAATATGTTATTTCCATACATTTTCTCTGTAATTACGTGTTTTCGACAGTTTCTTCGCAATCTTCAAACCGTGAACGCGTGATGGTCCACAATTCCGCAAGCGTAAATCCAATTACGTTTTATCGAACCTCGTCCCGAATCGATGGGAATCCGCGGCTGAAATTTACACCACGGCGAGAAAGAAACAACCGTCTAAACAGCAGTCGAAGCGGCGCAACGTAGCGTAAAAAGGTTTCCCTCCGTTCATTTGATCGCCGACGCGTTAAACGGGCATTCAGCAGGAACGATTAATATTTCCTCGTGTCGCGTGATTAATAGGGATGCAACAGTCGCTCGATTTCCATAATTAGCGTACCCGGTTGAACACGGTTACGGTTGACACGCGATACGGTTACTGTGTACGCGATGCTCTCGTCGCTTGCACACCTTTCGCGTAATTTCGCGCGGTTCCTGAAATGAAATCGTCCAGCGCCAGAGACAAAGGGACATCGAATATCCTCGCCATTTTGCCCTTGTTGCTTTTGTTCGTAGGATCCACGCCACAGGTAACGTTCCCACCAGGTGCTGGCCACGATCGTTACGAGGAGAATTTCAACGGGCCAGCGACGTACGCGGAGCCGTACGTCGAGCGTTATGGCATTAAGAGCGATTTCGGCAGCCGTGAGCCGTTACATCCCACGCCACCTCGGCCAGGTTACGTGCCCACCTTGGGACAGACACCGCCATCGAGCACGCAGGGCTCCGTCATGATGGTCTACGGGCTCCAGCCGGATAAAGTCAACACGGACAAGCTGTTCAACTTGTTCTGCCTCTATGGAAACGTAACGAAGGTACGATCCTCTGGGCCACGACATTAATCGCCCCCGCGCTGGCGATTTGGTTCGCGGACCGTAACGAGTGACCGAATACAATAATTCGTCGCTTTCTTTCGCTTTTGAACTCGTCGGTATGATGTCATTGGATAGAAATTGCTAAGAAGTAACAAACTCATCATTTGTTTTGCCTGGCTTACATCTAAGTATACTTAAAATTGGGAAAATGTTGCAATTTGGGACAAAATGTTCTCGACGTGCGTGGCAACGTCAGTCTAGCGCAAGGGGTTAACTACCGATGATTAAAGTATAATGTACTATGTATAGTGTAGTATAGTATAGTAACATAACGAAGGTACAATCTCTGGGCCTCGACATCAACCCCTTCGCGCTGGCGATTTAGTTCGCGGACCGTAACGAGTGACCGAATACAATAATTCGTCGCTTTGTTTCGCGTTTGAACTCGTCGGTACGATATCACTGGATAGAAATGATGGCTTGTCATTTGTTTCGCCTCGGTTACATTTAAATATACTTAAAATTGAGAAAATGTTGCAATTTGTGACAAAAAATTGTCGACGTGCGTCATTTCAGCGCAAGGGGCTAACTACCCACGATTAAAGTATAATAATATTAAAATATAATATAAATTAAAGTATAATAATGATAAAATATAATATAAATTAAAGTATAATAATGTTAAAATATAATATAAATTAAAGTATATATAATATACTGTACATAGTATAGTATAATATAATATTCGTAGCAAAGAAATTAAAGCACCAGATGCAAAAGAAAGAACATGAGCTTCTGTTGATACATTTTCTTAAAAGTCACTCTATTCAGATTATTTAAAAATATACTGCTATAAATGTGATAAAATTTAGAAAAATTTTATTATAAGAAAATTATAAATTGATCATTTAGGATCAGTTGATCATTATTAGGAAAATTATAAACTGATCATTTTGGCCATTTTAATAGTTCTAGTGTTAAGGTAACGATCGTAAGAGAGAATCTGGTTTCATGACGAATCTCGTAATCTCATGGGTGATATTTTTGCACTTACATGAAAAGGGAGATCACAAAATAATCAGGAGGAGGGGGGTCCATAAAGTAATCTCTAAAATATTCGTCATTTAATTAATTCTCTGAATCGAAAGAGGAAACGTACCTAACGAACGAACGTTCACGATTTTGTAACAGGTGAAGTTCTTGAAGACGAAAGAAGGCTGTGCCATGATCCAGATGGGCGACAGCATAGCTGTGGAACGTTGTTTACAGAATCTGAACAACGTGACGATCGGTACGGACGGAAGATTGCAGCTCGGCTTCTCGAAACAGGCTTTCCTCTCGGATGTCACCAATCCTTACATTCTGCCCGACAAGACAGCGAGTTTCAAAGATTTCACGGGAAGCAAGAATAACAGGTACGATTGTAAACCATCGCGTCACCTGTAATATTCTATTTCTCTACGATTATTATTTTTCAATTCAATCCCCTTCGAGTTATCTTACCGAGTCGTCAAACGGACTCACATCACTAATCGATTCACAAATCACAGCCTGACATCGTGTCTCGAAAATGAAAAAGTATCAATTAAAATGTTGGACATGGCTCGCCTACGAATCCGCCATTTTCCGCCTGTGTCTAGAAATATCGAACTTCTACTCGACTTCTTTGAATTATTTCGCATCAAATTATTTGAAAAAAATCGGGCTACCTTGAATTATTCGAAACGAATTGGTCTACTTGAAACGATTTAGATTATTTGAAAAAAAAAAAAATCGGGCTGTTTGAAATAAGTTGTTCGAATTATTCGAAACGAATTGGACTACTCAAAACGATTCAGATTGTTTAAAAAAAATTGGGTATTTGAAACAAGTCGAATTATTCGAAAAAATCGGACTATTTGAAGCAAGCTGAATTATTCGAAACGAATTGGACTACTTAAAACGATTCAGATTATTTGAAAAAAATATCGGACTGTTCGAAATAAGTTGTTCGAATTATTCGAAACGAATTGGACTACTCAAAACGATTCAGATTATTTGAAAAAAATCGGGCTGTTTGAAATAAGTTGTTCAAATTATTCAAAACGAATTGGACTACTCAAAACGATTCAGATTATTTGAAAAAGTCGGGTATTTGAAACAAGTCGAATTATTCGAAAAAAATCGGGCTATTTGAAGCAAGTTGAATTATTCGAAACGAATTGGACTACTTGAAACGATTCAGATTATTTGAAAAAAAATCGGAGTATTTGCAATAAGTTGTTCGAATTATTCAAAACGAATTGGACTACTCAAAACGATTCAGATTATTTGAAAAAAGTTTCAGGATATTTGAAACAAGTCGAATTATTCGAAAAAAATCGGGCTATTTGAAGCAAGTTGAATTATTCGAAACGAATTGGACTACTTGAAACGATTCAGATTATTTGAAAAAAAATCGGGGTATTTGCAATAAGTTGTTCGAATTATTCAAAACGAATTGGACTACTCAAAACGATTCAGATTATTTGAAAAAAATCGGGTATTTGAAACAAGTCGAATTATTCGAAGAAATCGGGCTATTTGAAGCAAGTTGAACTATTCGAAACGAATTGGACTACTTAAAACGATTCAGATTATTTGAAAAAAAAATCGGGCTGTTTGAAATAAGTTAAATTATTCGAAAAAAATCAAGCTATCCGAGGACGAGTCGGGTTGGTCAAAAGAATCGGGCTACTCGAATATTCGTACGTGTCATGTATCTGTCTTAGCCTCGTCTGACGTATCTAACCTCGCTGATCGAGTGCTCGTAAATTTCGAGTACCCGTACCATCCCATCGTCTGAACGATGAATGAACGTTAACGAGAAATTCGCTGTTCTGTGGCATTTACTACTTGACGAACGTACAGTACAATTAACGACGCTCCTACTTGCGGAGGTTTCAGAGAGATCTCTCCTCTCTACCCTCGAGCGGATTTAACGTTTATTCGACGAGAGTTTAATCGCGTTGTTGAAATTCACTTTTTTCCCTCGGTACTGGTAATTTCTCGTTGGCCACGATTCTGGGGATATTAGTTACGAGTTTTCTCGTTTCCGAACGCCGGAATTCAATGGAAATTGAAGCTTTATATTCACTTCGATTCGGATCCGCTGCACGACGCCGTCATTTTCCGTGAATAATAATCGTTCGTTACAACAATTTGCGAGAAACGTAATTTTTGAACACGCGTGCTTCTGCATTCCAATGGGCACGATGCTCTAATTACAGTCGATGAAATTTACGCAATTCGAAGTTGAAATCGGTCCCGAACCGATTGTCGCCGCGCGTAGAACGCTCGAGTTTAATCGAACGCGTCTCGTTGTTGATTCCAGGTTCCTAAATCCAGCAATGGCCAATAAGAATAGAATACAACCACCCTCGAAGATAGTCCATTTTTTCAACACACCCCCGGATTTAACCGAGGAGACGGTGCATCGTGTGTTCGTGGAACGTGGCATCGAAGCACCAACGACGGTGAAACTGTTCCCTCTTAAATCGGAACGATCGTCGTCCGGCCTTATCGAGTTCAGCAGCGTCGGAATCGCGGTAGCTGCCATCATGGAATGCAATCACACAGCGCTGGAAAACAGCAGTACGTATATATACGGCTTTAAAACGGAACACGATCTCTTTTTTTCAATTCAGAGCCTGCCCCCTGTGCAAAATTGATATTTCTCTTTATTTACAAAAATAAATCAAATCGGTTGAATTAACTTTGCACTCGACTATCCTTTCCGAGGGAACATTGTACTTAACTCTAGCTAACAGCTTGGACTTCGTTTTTTTTAATTTGCTGATAATTATGACGATACGTATACGTTTGCATGTTGCGATGTATAATGTTATAATAAACTGAATAAATGCCTAGAGTGAAAGCTGTAACAACAAACGTAAGAAGAACAAAATTTCTAAATGAGTCAGTTGACACTCGATAATTCACATAAACTAGAAACTTCTCACTTCTTACGAAAGTGAAGAAACGATGGAGGATATTATTTTTCCAGAGATTGAAACTCGAAATGTATCATTAATTTTTGTATATTATGCTTGTTCTAGCAAACCCGCAATGTACGTTGATGATTGCATTAACCTTCTAAGGACGGGGTATTTAAATCCCCCTTTGCTAGTGGACGGATTTAAATCGCAAAGGCAAAGTTTAATTTTACATGTTTTCATATAAATTATTGTATTGTTCCTATATTTTCAAAGTTAATCGAAGCAAATAAAGAATCAAGCTACTCGAAAGAAGAAGAGAGAGACCGTCGATATATATCGGACATTCGGCTTTCTCAGATATTACATAGGTGTCGATATATCGGACGTTAGTACTTAGAAGGTTAAATTTAAACGAAGACATAATCAACGAAGGTTTCGCGTTAAGTACCACTTGAATGATTATTTCCAATGCTATGTCATTTTACTTGAAGTGATAACGCTTCGTAAATAAATTGCTGGTAGATGATACGAAAAAAGTTTGTCGAGGGCAAAGGGTTAACACTTTCATCTAACATTGCAACAATTCCAACTATTTCTTTTCCACGACTCTAGATTCCAGATCATAGAATGAAAATCATCTAAGAGACTGGTAGCTGAAATTGTTGGTCGTACGACGAGAAAGAGAGACTAGGAAAAAAGTTCGCTAAAATCTTTCATCTTGCGGTCTCTTAGCGACTAAATCCCTCGAACGGATAAAATGGAACGTCGTCGAGTCTAATCGATCGGCTTTCGATTTCGTTCTGTTTGCAGACGGCAAATTCCCATACATCATGAAACTGTGCTTCTCGTCGTCGCGCACCATACCGACGAGCTTCCCGCCGAGCAGCGGCAGCACGTCGAGCAATTCCGCCGGTAATGGCCACGTCAAAATGCAGCAGGACTCGGAATAGAACGGCGAGGTCCAGGGCCAGCAGCGTCAGCGTCAGCGCCAGCGTCCCTCTCTCGCCCTGCACCCGTTGTGTGCCCCGACGGGCACGGCCCTGCACCCAGCCGCAGCGATTACACTCTCCCCGGTCTTACCGCCGCCCGTGCCGCCTCCCTTGCCGCCCACCTGCGTCCTGATCGCCACCCCGACTCTATATCCTACCGTGCCACCACCGCCACCGCCTCCGTTGCCTACGTTCTGGCCGTACTGATGAGAGAGGAGCAGCGGGCCTACTCGCCGGACGAGGTAGCCACCACACAACCGACAGAAACCACACCGAGACAACACCTCGTCCAGTACCTATCGATTCTGCTGTTTCTTCTACCACCACTGTTACTGCTGCTGCTGTTGCTGCTGCTGCTGCTGCTGCTGCTGCTGCTGCTGCTGCTGCTACCGTCATACTCCTCTTCTCCTCGTTCTCGCCGCGTGGTGACAACGCCTGACAACGCCTGACAACGCCTGACAACGCCTGATGATCAGACACACACACACACACACACACACACACACACACTGCTGGTTGCTGAAAGAATCAATCGGTTCCGTTCGCGAAGGTCAGCAGAACGAGGGAACGGCCTCGAGTGAGTCGAGAAGAACTGATTGTAACATGGAGCTGGGAGAGACAATGACGAATGCCGCGGCGGTGGCGGTGGCGGTGGCGGCGGCGTCGGCGGGATGGAACGTGGCACGAAACACGGGGCCGCGCGAAAGTCATCGAGGATCGTCCGCACGACTGGATAAAAATGGAAAAAAAAAAAAAAGAAAAGTCGAGAACAAGGCGAAACATCGAGAGGCAGCGACGTTTACATTTTTTTTTTTCTTTTTCATTTTGCTTTTTGCTTTCCTGCTACATACTCTTGGCCAACTCTTTGCGCATTCTGCTCCGTATGGATTTTTTTCTCTTTATATTTTGTTCTCCTTGTATTTTTCTTCGTTTTTCTTTTCTTTTTCTTTTTTTCTTTTTTTTTTCGTTTTGTTTGTTTTTCACGCTTTGTTTCGACCCCACTCTATTTATTCTTCTTTCCTCCTCCTCCTCCTCCTCCTCCTCCTCCTCCCCCCCGCGTTGCTTTGGCGTTGTCCGGGTATACGTGCTTAGTCCGTAGCGCGGAAATCCCGAACGCCGTTCCGGACACGGTGTTTCTCCACCGTGGTATGCTACCCAGTTGTCGTCATTATTAACCTCGAAGCGAATCCTCTCGTCGATGGAATTTCGCAATTGATAAAACGAGGAAAGTCGTTGCTCTTCTCGCGGGATAAGGAATTGGAGGGAGAGGATTTGATTGGTCGCCTTTGCCCGGGAGTCAGACGCAAAGATCGTAACAGATTGTCTTGTATATACATATGTGTGTGTGTGTGTGTGTGTGTGTGTGTGTGTGTGTGTGTGTGTGTGTGTGTGTGTGTGTAGAAAAAGAGAGAGAGAGGGAGAGAGAGAGAGAGCGTCTAATGGGAGTCTGCCATGGTGGGTATGGATTACATATCAAGGGTTGGGGAAACAAGACCAATACGTTTCGTGAGCAACTGTCGAGAAATCCTACTTTGCCACTCTGTTAGTTATCGATATTGAAAAAAAGAGAGAAAAGTTTGAAAAATATTTAAATTGACGAGCAAGGAAAATAGAAAATTTCGATACAGTTACTCGCGAAACAGACAGACCACTTACACACAGCAGTCGCTTCTACGTTGGCCCAGCGTGTATGACGTTTCACGTATCACACGACGGCGAGCCGTTACGTGTTTTCCACTGTTGTCCGTTTCCGTGACGCGCGCCTGTGCCCGTTTAAATGAAGAAAACCTCTCGTTTTAATTCTCTCTCGTGGCACACGTACGAGCTACTACAAAACACATCACTTTTAACGTGCACACTGTAACTGGCGAACGAGAGAAAGGGGAGAAAAAAAAAGAGAAAAACGAAATGAGACGAAAGAAGCAAGCGTAACGAAAAAGACACCTCCACGATCTCGAAGCCGAGTGCACCGCGTTCCTGGTTGACCATTTCTCGCGGGATCCGATATCGGAGGTTCCTCGTTGACCATTACAAGCTACACATTGGATATTATTATCTGAGAGTGTTCTGGAGATCTGGATCAATCGTGCACGCAAGTAGATCCGCCTATGTAAGAAAGAAACTTGCATTACACACCGTCAACGACGAACGGGACGAAGAGAAACACAAATTGACGTTGATAAAAGAAATAACGATTCGACTCGCGAGAATCTTTTGCTTTACCAGCAGAAAGGAAACGCAAAAGTCTCAAAAATGTTCTCCGATCACTGATAGCTTTGTCTGTCGTTGTTTTGTATACTCTACACGTGTATATATATATATTGATATCCATACATGCGCTTCGAACGAATATCTATTTGTGTTTTCACGTTGTTCAGATTTTATTTACAAATTGTGCTTGGAATTGTGCCGAAAGGAGAGAAGAACAGGTGAAACGAGATTCACTCGTGGGTGGTGAGAGAATTGGTGGAATCTGGGATGGAAGAATTAAAGAATGAGAATCGTCTCGCTTCTTTTTCTTGATAGTATCGCGCGAGGAAGCTTCTCGCGAGTCTTGGTTTTCAAAGGAGGGGAACGAATGAAGGAAGACAGAATGGATGGAAGAAAAGGGGGAAAGAGCGAGAAAGAAAGAGAGGCAGAGAGAGAAACGAAAGCAAGTCACCTCGACTTGTTCCTGTCTATCGACCGGAAAAATGGAAAATCGTGAGCTGTCTTCTGCTTCCTCGTCGAGGACGTAAGATAAGGGTGGAATGGCAGGGGAGAAAAAGAAACAAGAAACAGGAAGTTGGCCCGAGCTGTACTGTTCAGGTTGCGACTACGACTCGATACCCGTGCATTGCAAAGAAAGAAATGGAAAGAAAAAAAATCTCGGAAACAGAAAGGCAGAGAAAAAAATAGAACCAGAAAGAGAGAGACAAAAAAAAAACCAAACAAGCAACCGATGGTTATATTCTCTTCAAGCGCTCGTACACTATTGATCAGATCGCGGACCGTGAATTGAATTTTATATGAAGACAATGAAGTCGACGACACACAATATATTAGTAGTCCCACGGCAATATTTTGTCGGGCCGGGGGACGTTTTTATAAGAAAGGTTTTAGATCTCCGATTTAAGAAATAAAACAAAAAAGGAAAAAGTGAATAAAAAAAAAAATGCTAAAAAAAGTGTAAGGTTAAAATTAAAAAAAATATAATAATAATAATTATAATAATTATAATAATAATAATAGTAATAATAATAATAATAATAATAATAATAATAATAATAATAATAATAATGCAAGTACACGTAAAGGTAATAAGTTGTGTTTTTCTCGAAGCGAACTAAATAATTAATCTAAATAAATGTAAAGAGGGAGGAAACGAAAAATAATAGAGACTTGACTCAGCCATACGTAACGTAAGATAATAAGAAACGAAACAAAATGCAAACAAACAAGTAAGGGACGAGAAAAGGGCTAAACATGTCGGTTACCCCTTTTTTTTAAAGGATGCGTGAGAGAGAGAGAGAGAGAGAAAAGAGAGTCGCATTTTGTCGATTGATCCAGTGAGACAGAGAGACCTAACTTGTTCAAGCAAACAAACAAAAAATCAACAAAATAAAATAATGAGAATTACCAAGTTAAATAACAGAATTAACGAACAAACAAACAAACAAACAAAAAGAATGGTGTTTATATTCGAGGCAATATTTGTTACAATACAACTAGAGGATAAGTTGTATTTTAAGGGGTTTTCAGTATACAAAAGCGAGGACCCGCGTTGATTGTCGAGGCAAACGAGTAGAATTCGAAGACGAGGATTAATTAAGATAAAGAGATGAGACGGATTGAGGAAGGTGGCGAGTGGAAACACAGTGGATATAAAACGAAGAAACAACGTATCCGCCATTTGTAATGGAGGAAAATGGTTACATCATTGTACGTTGCTGTTTCACGAGAGTTTCTCATTTCGAAAGAATGGAAAGAATTGCTTATTATATCGTAGAGCGTGCATACATTACGTGTATGTGTATATCGGCGCGAGCGAGGGAGAGTGACAAAGGCACTAAAGCTAACATGATTAAGAAAACAAAGAAACAAACAAAAGATACACTATTAATAATTAAAACGATGTGCTTGATGATTCCGTTGACGATAATCACTCGTTCATTTATTGTTTCTCAATTCCTGTTCACGATAAATGTTTGTGTTCTGTTCCACAATTTATAGATATTCTTTTTCTTTTCCTCCTTTCGTTTTTCTTCTCATCCTAATTTTTCGACCGTGTCCACCAAAGTTCGGAGGACTATGAAATTGTTTTTACATCACATTCTTCGTACGTTTTTCTTCCTTTCTTTATTACTAGTAGATTGTTACTATCGTTGTCGATAATATTATTATTATTATTGCTACTATTATGAGTAATCATCGCTATTGTGTAATTATATATACATATAGGATTACAGAAGAATAGGTTTTACGGTAGAGATAAAAAAAAAAACAGTTGTATCACGATTTTAACCGACGATGAAGAATATCTGGGAGTTTTTCGTTTCGAAATAGTAAGCAGGATTTAACGCATACGAAAAAGGGGGGGGAAAAAAGAAAAAAGAAGTAGATTTAAGCAACTTTAGGACTTGTAATCATATCATAATGTTTTGTAGATATGAACATGTATATACATATTAAACACACACAATATACGCAAACACATGCATATATATAGGTATATAAATACACACATTAAATGTGATTTGCGGAGTATGGCAATATTCAAATCAAGAGTGTATCGTGTTACCTGTTCGACGTGTAACAAGCTATTAGAAGGAGATAAGATTTAATTTTCTGCCTGAAATAATTCTTTAAGAACGAGTACGAAAACATTCGAGTCCCTGGTCTCTCTCCTTTTTCTCTATCTTCGTTTTCTTTCTTTCCAAATTTTTTTTTTTTTTTAATTATACAAACAACTTTTAAGGATCGCGAAAAAAAGAAGAGTCGTTGATTCGTTCGTTCAAACTTTACGATTCTGTCATATTGTGATGACGTGTGGCACGAGTGAGAGACAGAAATGTACGAAACGAAACGAAGCAAAACGCAAAACGACAGATGCAGTCTTCGTTTTTAAGGAATTACGTTGATAGACACGTTGTCTCGTTTCGTTGAGAAATAATAGCTTGGCCGAACGATACCCTCCTGATGAGAATTCCACTCCGGATGTGATGTACTTTAGGTGCACGTTCTCCGTGAAAGCGAGAACCCATTAAGACAGATGAAAAATTACAGAAAAAAAAAAGAAGAAGAAGAAGAAAAAGAAGATACGGAAGGAGCAAACATAAAACCAGTACGTACACAAGTAAAATATATTTAAAAAAAAGAAGAAGAAGAAGAAGAAGAAGAAGAAGACGCGTATTGTATTCGAGAGGTCAAGCACGCATGCCAGACTGTCGCTTATTTTCTGACACTTTACCTGTACATGACGAGCGCGTGTGGTAAAGTAAGTTTTACGCTAGTATACACAGTTTAACAACGAACACTTGGTAAAAAAAACGAAAGAAAAAGAAAAAATGGAGAGAGAGAGAGAGAGAGAGAGAGAGAAAAGCCACCCCCCCCCCGTGTGTCGTGTATTTTTATGTGCAACGCTGGACACAAAAGAACTAAGCAAGCAACAATCTCTCAGAGTAATATCCCCCCCCCCCTCAAGCAATGTCTCCCCGCGTCTGTGTTTCTTTTTTCTTCTCCTTTTCTTTCTCGTTTTCTGTTCCTCTCTTCGCGCGTTCCGCGACGAACGCGGAAGGAACTCACCCCCGCTATTAACCATAGCCACTGCTATCACCGCCACTCTTCTCACACCGCTTTACATTTAGCTCTTCCCACCGTCGTGCGGTTATTATTATATTCCTCATCGATTTCGACCGAATGGCTGCTGAATCGTGGCTCGTACGAGCGCTCTAGAAACTCTGAAACGCGACGACGATCCTCCGACTGTACGATCGTGGACCCGAGCATCCGTGTGTGAGAACTTCGACGCAAAGTGTGGTAGCGTGTCTCCGGAGCTTGCGCGTTTTAGAAAAAAAAAAAAAAAAAAAACGGATACACGTTACATGCGGAGAGAACGTTAACTAGAAAGAGAGAGAGAGAGAGAGAGAGAGAGAGAGAGAGAGAGAGAGAGAGTGTTATCTCGTTCGATGAGCGTTAAAAAAAGAAAGAAAAGGGGAGGAGGTAGTTTCTGAAAGCGGTAGTAGCTGCTTGTGTCTCTTGAAAGACGCTGCGCCTAGACGATCGACCGACGGCGGAAGGGTTAAATCTAAAGACAAACACACAGAGTCTTGAACGATCGCTGTGCTGTTCCATCGGAGGACGACGAGCTTCCACGAACCGTCGGGGGGGCAGGGTGAAATTCTCCGATCCCCCCTCGCGCGTTCTCACCGACTTTCTTTCCACCCCCCTTTTTTTTTTTTTTTTTTTTTTTTTTTGGAGGCTCGGCGAGGAAAACAAAAAGAAAGGAAACAAAAAAGACACGCCGCGATCGCGTCCCGGACGGCGAGGAGATCAAATCGCGCGAGAACGCGCCTGTGAAAAGCGTTAAGCGCGCGTTCGTGTTCTTTCGGCCCAAAAACTTGTACATAGCTTCTTAATAATGACTTTTCGCTCTGTGTGTGAACGCTCTGTCGCGTGAGTAAAAAAAAAAAAAAGAAAAAAAATGCAAAACACTGAAAGAAAGAAAAAAAAAATGAAAAAAAAAAAAAAAAAACACGTAGCTCGTATAATTTGTCGTTGATGATGTCGCTTCTTCCGAGGAAGGGAGAAACGGAAATGTTCAGGAAACAAAGTGTACAAAAAAATGGTGGGGAAGCGCGCGTCGTTCGGGACCCAGGTCGTGTGTGTATATTATAAATATATAAGTAAGAAAAAGAAATATATATACATATATATATATATATATCTGTGTGTGTGCGTGCGTACATGTGTGTGTTCGTCCTCCGACGTTGAATTATTCCCGTTGGAACAGAGAGAGATTCTTCTGTATGTACAAAAAAATCAAATTGTAATTGTAGCTGAGTAGAGAGTCTGTAACGATACAGTATTCCAGGTAGCATCTAAACATACTGTGTAAACATACACACGCATACACACCTACACACACACACACCGACGAGATAAGAGATAAGAAAAAACGAAGAAGAAGAAAAAAAGAAAACATCACACGGAAGGTTGGAGAAAAAAGGAAAAAAAGAAATGTGAAGAAGAAAAAGAAAGAACAATGCGAAACTTACGAGGTTGTAAACCGAGAGAGAAAGGGAGAGTGAGAGAGAGAGAGAGAGAGAGAGAGAGAGAGAGAGAAAGGGTGAGAGTGAGTGTAAAAGCATCAACTGTGTCGATAATCAACTGTGTCGAAAGAGGAAGAGTGAGAGAAATGAAAGAAGAATAGAAGGAAAGTGACGGAAACACGTTCGTTTTTTTGTCTTGAAACACGAAGATACATATCCCATCTGCGTGTACATATTTGCAGCTCGCATGAAAATTTTCAATTATATATCTCGACGATTGATTGTATAATTATGATTGATTAGTATTATCGCGACGACGATGATTATAATGATGATGATGATGATGATGATGATGATGATGATGATGATGATGATGCTGATGATGAAGATGATTATTATTATTATTATTAATTATTGAGTAACTAATTATTAATTATTATTTATAGTTCCGATTTTGTGAAAATTGGAACGGATTAAGTAACGTTAACGAAGACCGATAATTGCGTTTAAAAAAAGCGTTAGGTTTAATGTTTGTAGTTAGGTAATGTTAGGTAGATATCGGAGAGTAGGCACATATCGTTAATATTGTTATTGATTGATAGTATTGCGAAAAAAGGTATTACTGCCGGGTGCGCTTTGATTTCTTTTGTCCGCGAGAAGGCTCGTTACTCTCGTTCGTTGCGATATCCGAGCGTCGCGAGATCCTTTCGTCCCCCTTTGCTCTTTTCATTGACATGTATAAAAGGGAAACGTCACGAAAGAAGGGAAAAGAAAAATGAATGAAAAAAGAATAAAAGAAACGACAAAAGTACCTGTGCTAACGTCGATATCTCGAATAAGTCTCGAAGCTGTCGCTCCGATCTCGTGACTTACCATATCTCTTAGTGATTCTATTTTTATGCAATTAATCGGATCCGTTGATGCCCCGAGTGCTCGAAGCCTATGTCTGAGAAGAATTGGTTCTCCCTTATTTCATTTTTTCTTTTTCTCTCGTTTCTTTCTTTTCTGTTCTTTTACGGTATCCAGTGTTTGTTCAAACCGTACTAGACAACGTTATCCGAGATTATTTCGCTTCGAGCACCACGGAGCATCAAGCAGTCCACGCGTTCTCTCACGCTGGAAAAAAGAAAACGCTCTGGGCCAAACGAAACAAAACAAACCAAAGCGCAGTAACCTTTTTAGCGATCCCTCCTTCCCCTCTAAGTATTACCAAGTAACATATACCTGCCCCACATATCAGAATCTTACGTATCCCGAAAGCACTACCATGCATCATATCAATGTTTCGATGAACGTTTAATCCTAGAACGTTGCCCTTTTCGACGATCAAACGCGTTTCTTTCCCACCCCTTTGATCCCCCCTTTTGCCTCTATTTCGGCGTCGCGTTTATACACCCCTGTGAAATTTTAGGCTCTATTCTTATGCCAATTCGTCCCTGTTCTCCCCCTTCTCTCCGTGTGTGAGAAGAACAGATCATTCCCTCCTCCTCCTCCTCCTCCTCCTCCTCTTTTCCTGTTCCTCTTCATCGTTCCCCTTCATTTCCCGTTCCCAGAGTAAAGAAACGAAAAAAGAAAAAAAAAAAAACGAAACAAAAAAGAAAAGAAAGAAAAAACATAATCCACCTCGTTATTGTACATCTGAGCCAAGAAGGGTCTCTATGCTCTGTCTTCCCATCGCTGCGTCAAAAAGACAAACTAGATGTAATAAGAATTTGTTAACACTGTATACATTATTATACATTGATTGTACACGCATCAGCAACATCACACACCCTCGAATAATACTCGTGACATCGATATACGCAACTACTACTCACACACGGACACTCACCGTCACCACACACACCATCACACGCCATTGTGAACGTATACACCAAGAGACCAACACACCAAGGCGACGGGCACTGCGTCAAGATGGCCCACGATGGATCGGTAATGCTGCGTGTGTTTCACAGTCGTCGGTGAAGTTCGAGGTTTTCGTCTCACCGTCACGGAGAGAAAGAGACTACGTGGATCGTGCCGCGATTTCGGGATCGATACGTGTTGTTCCTTCGGATCGTGGATCCCCGAGAATAATATTTTAAGCTCGATGACTGACTTGACTAATTTTTTTCAAATTTCTCGACCTTTTTTGTTCTCAAGCGGCGAAAATTTGACGACGTCGAAAACTCTCTTGAATTTCGAGTAATTCAGGACACGGGAATTCTGAATTCCGTCGTGGAATTTTGAAGTTACGTTGCCTTTGGAAATTCTCAGTGACCGATCCGTGCATTGACACGTGTATTTTAAATTCTGTAGATTTTTTTTTTTTTTATACATATATAAATGGCGGAAAATCGCAGATATATCGATCTGCAGTCATCGCGAACGATCTTGTTTCGCTCGAATGTGTCGACACATTCTCGGGCAACGAGCATTAACCATCCATGGTTAGTCTGTGATGTCGCAGCGCACGTTTGTTCGGGACATTGAAGAGAAAAAAAAAAAGGAAAGTGTGAGAATGGAAAAAACAAAACCCCAGACACGACACGTAGAAGCGATCGTAAACGTGTTTGAGAAAGCACATACACACGTCACACATCGAAAACGGAGAGAAAGGCGACACATTCACACAAACGGCCAAGAGACAGGAGACACAGACAGACACACTCCAGTATATGATTACTCTTTAAACGAAAACAAAAGGATAAAAAAAAAATAATAATAATAATAATAATTAACGATGTAATGTGTATATTAATACTTGTATGTCGTACGCTCTAATGTTGTTTGAAGAGTTATTTGCGAGTCAATTATCTGTGCCTAGCAGCCCTGTGCACCCTATCAAATGTACCACCGTTCAGATGAAAAATTAAAAATAATAATGGGAAAAAAAAAAGTAAAGAAAGATACTGATTGAACCAAAAAAATAAATAAATAAATAAAATAAATAAAATAATAATAATAAACGAGCATTAAACGAAAACAACAAACAAATAGAAGAAAAAAAAAAAAGAAACGAACGGAAAGATGAACACTCTCACACACACACTAACGCAAAGGAAACAGCATATATATTATTATATAGATATACATAGTTTCGAACAGAAAGGAAAACCCATTTCAATATACATGTATGATACACGCACGTGTGTTTTTCTCGCGACGACAACAGTTAGCAAAAAACGAAGAAAAGTCTAAAACATACAGTAACCACATGTTGAAACGAAAAGGCCCAATGGAAAACAGTGAAACAAACAAAGAAACAACAAAAAAAAGATACATACAAGATGAAAGAAGGTTTCAAAATAAAAAAAAAAAAAAAACAAAAAAAATACAAAAACTTGCACCCTGTATACATAGTTCGCACAATGATCTGTTCCTATTTTGGAATCAGTTTTTTCGGATTTGCTAAGAATGTATATCTACAGATTCTATATGAAAAAAAAAGAAAAAAATAATGAAAATATATATAGAAAAACTGATTATGAAATATAAGTAATTGAATATCCCACAATAGTTCTGGAATTGTTACCCTTTTCGACCGAATTTTCCGAATTTCATCGTGTGTGCCAGCCGCGCCGACTTCCCCGCCCCCCACCCACGTACAACACGCGAACAAACAAACGAGAACAAGGGGAAGCAAGCGGGGGAAAAAAAAGAGAGAAATTAATAGTAACAACCACGGTGAGAGAGTAAAAAGCAAAATCGTAGAAAATCGAGAAACCGAACAATTAAAAAAAAAAAAAAAAAAAAAAACGCGCATCGTTTGTTACTCGCTTTCCAAAGCTCTAAATTAGCAGCCTAATTAATTAGAACGCAAGAGGGTATCCTCTTCGTTTCGTGCGATCCACCGGTAGCTCACATTTCGATCGTTGGCCAAAAAAGTCCACTAGAACGGTTGCTTCTAAGAAATCACCAAGAGACCAAAAAGATAAGGTAGAAGATTAAACGGGAGGGGAAAGGAAAAAAAATAATAGTAAATAGAATCAAGGATAATAGTTAGAAAAAGAAAATGAGAAGAAAGAGATAGAAAGGTGTGGTAGTTCGTGTTTTTCTAGTGGCACTTTTCAACGACTTCAGTCATATCTGTTTTTCACGCGACATTTCGAGCTCCTCTCCCCTTCGGCGGGGGGAGGATCGCTTCTCGAGGCGTTCGTTGAAGCAAGTAACGGCACGTTGCGAAACGCGAGACCCTCGATCTTTTTTCCGTAGGGTGAACTCTCGAGGGCAAACTCTCGAACGAGAGGATACTCGTGGCGCGAACGATACCGGCGGGATGAAACAGACGACAAACGCGATTTTCAACGTTTCTCTCTCGGTCGTCTTTCGTCGCCGCCCCTTAACGAAAAGAATCCGCCGGAGCCCGCGTGCAAAACGTACACTCGCCAAACAAGCAAACAAACAAACAAACAAAAAAAAAAAAGGAGATATACATATGTAAAGTAAAACTGAACTGAAACCGAAAAAAACACGAGAAACAAAAAAAGTGTAATAGTAAAACACAGAGTACGATAAGTATTCGAAGAGTGTAATAAAAGAGAATCGCGTTTAAATGCCGTAGAAAAATGCCGTCACACACTGAACACAACAGCACAACCACCCACGATCCACGCACATCCATGTTTATATACGATTATTATGTATGTGTATGTGTACAAAAAAAAGATCACCGACAGTCTGACTCATTCATTCATTCATTCATTCATTCATTCATTCATTCATTCATTCATACTTTGCGCGACGTTTCGCGAACCAATCCACTGAATTTCGATGCGCCACACGCCGATCCGCGTTTCATAGAGGTCTGTGGGACTACGCTTGTACACGTGTGTCTATTGCCGAGAAAAAAAAAGGAGAGAAAGGAAGGATATAAGAAAAAAAAAAAAAAAAAGAAAACACACACACACACACACACACACACGCGCGAGAAATCGACGCCTGCTTCGAGCTCTCTCTGTTCACGAAACGCGAGCGACACCGCTTTTCGCATTCCGCTGTCTTGAAATCACCCTGTAACCAATCATGTTTGTCTACTTCCCTCTGTCTGTCGGATCCGTACATCCAAGAACGCGAGGACAAACGAATCTCGAATGAAAATTTGTCATTAAGAGAACGATTCCCAAGTCAGATGCTCGTTGTTTCGAATCTCCCGCGCGTGCGCGCGCGCGCGAGAGATTCACCCCCGATTCTAGACGGGGCCCGTTAAGATAGATCGAGAGTAAATTGAGAACCGGAAACGCGGAGGAGTGCACAAGCGAGCGAGAGGAAGGCGGACGGAAAAAACGTGGACAGAGAAAGACGTGAAAAGCAAGCTGGAATGAATCGGTTGATGTTTGTAGAAGCGACAGGTTGCAAGGGACATGATAAAAGAGAGAGAGAGAGAGAAAAGGGTAGTGGTGAAACGAACGACAAGTTAACGAGAAACATACAGAAAGAGACGAGCAAGAAATATTTGAGAGAGAGAACGACATCGGTACGAAAGGAACATCGAGCACAGAGGAATAATAATTACACGTAGAGAGAGAGAGAGAGAGAGAGAGAGAGAGAGAGAGAGAGGAAGAATGCGAGAGTGGGAGAGAAAGGGAGAGAGCGAAAGAGAGAAATTGAAAAAAAAACAGAAGAGAGAAAGGCAGAATGAAAGGTGTATTAAAGAAAACAAAAAGAAAACAAAAAAAAAGAAAAAAGAGGAAAGGAATAGTGAAAAGAGCACACTCACTGAGCGCCGCTAG
The DNA here is from genome assembly GCA_036937485.2 of Tetragonisca angustula. Taxonomy (NCBI): domain Eukaryota; kingdom Metazoa; phylum Arthropoda; class Insecta; order Hymenoptera; family Apidae; genus Tetragonisca; species Tetragonisca angustula. The sequence goes on along the minus strand of JAWNGG020000288.1, from coordinate 250,228 downwards.
TAAAAGACATGGTAGGCTATTATTATCGCTAAATAGTCGCTAGCCGATAGTAATGTAGTTTACCCTTTAGAGTTATTTTAAGTTCTTAATTATAATATGATTACTATTAAATTTATTATCGTATCACATTACACACTGTAACACTTCTATTATATAATAACAAGAAATATTTACCTGTGCATATTGACATATTAATGGAGTCACATCATTAAAACATATACTACTCAATATATTCAGCGTCAGCGACTCAATTCATTGACACCCACACCATATATATACCATGCATAATTATATGCAGACCCTTACTACTCAAAAATACATTTGTTTTCCTCCTTCCGGATGTTGCGAATGTTCCACCGCGTGTCAAATCGCCATCGCCACCACCGGTTCGTCGACTGTGGTTTGTTTTTTTTTCCTTCTTTTCTTTTCTTCAATTTCTATTTTACAACCGTTTTTTGTTCTGTTGGTCCTTCTTTTATTTTTCACGGTCGACGAAAAAGGGAATTGAATCTCGGATTCTCCATCGAGATCTACTCTCTTTCTTTCGTCCGTGCGATAACATTGTTTTTAAAAAATAATAGAAATTTAAAACGATCAGTTCGTGCATTGCAGTCTCAGTCTGACAAATATGGTTCGATTCTCGAAGCGAAAAATATATATTTTTAAATCACGTGCAATGTCTTGTTCAAATTGAATTTTAAAGTTCGAGTCTGATCTGAATGTAAATATAAAAACAGCCAGTTTTTTCCTAATATTTATCGATCCTTGTATTTTCTTAGTAAGTTTTCGCTCAGAAATTATTGCACGTTTGTCGCTCTTCGATTTATTCTCGACTGTCCGTGCAAATGCCATTGTCTCGTTGCGAAAATTCGTTCAACGAGTGCTTCTCATCGTCGTGTACGAATGTTCGTTTTAACTTGTCGGTTATCGAATACGATCTTCAGTTCTGTGTTCCTGCGATTTTTCCATTCTCTGTCCGCGATTGCCGGCAAGAATCCTTCAAAAACAATATTCCTTACCGAGAAACGGACCAAGCGAGCGATCATTCCCAAAACGAAATCCAAACAGATTGCTCCCCGACATTTTCGTTCGAGTACCTCGACACTGAGTTATCCCATCTTTCGTCACAAAATCACCACCAGTTTGCAGACAAAGGAATACAAACCAACGCGCCTCACATAACTTACGAGCGTTCGTTTTTCCGTTCACTGTTCCTCGCACGGCGAGCACAAAGGGGCGCAAACGTCGCGTTTCAACTTCCGCGTGCAATACGATTGCGCAAACACGGCCATGACAAGACGACTCGCACGATTCTCTCGTGGAAATGGTCTACAAACGCTTACGAACGCTTTATCCACCGAAACGCGAGGTCGTAAATTCCGTACGAGAATTTCCGTACGATCGCGTGTTGTGACGTCCGCGTTCGATGCGAGTCACAAGCGCGCGTCGATAAAATTTTAGAAAAACTGCCCTTTAATTCGAATTATATTAAACTGCCCTTTAATCTCTATTTGGCAGAAAGATATTATTTTCTAGATACGTACGTACTTCAATTTAAAATCGATCTAAACTCTTAATTGGTTACGTCGAGTCACAAAATTAATTTTATTATATTAATTGTTAATAATTTATTTTATTTCATCTAAATGCCAATTGACAGTGGCAGAATTGAAAGTAAATCGAGTCGAATGATCCGAGGGGTCACTCAACGACGTCAACAGGGAAAAGTCTCGTATCGAAAAGTCCGTGAAAGATATATATATTATTCAACGAAAGCCATTTCAGATCGTCTCTCGACACATGATACATAGTCACTTAACTTTTCTTTTTTTTTTCTTTTTTTTTCTTTTGTTAAACAGATCCAAGCACACCAAGCCACTAGTCGATCCGCCACTATCAACATTCGACCCACCTATCAACATGACAGACATTTGCACGTGACAGAGTCGGAAAAGTGTAACCACCATAACGAAACGCGCGGTGAAACGTTGCTAGTGGTTAGACTGAGGGCAGGCTGAGCCCTTCGATAAAGCGAAAATAACAGGATCTTGATAGCAGGCCGCTTGAAATAGAGCTGCTTGAGCATGCAATCGATTAACGCGGGCTTTTATTAGTAGTTATCCGCTAGATCCTCGGCCACGCAAGCATGCGCACGTTTCTCGCGACAGTCGAGCATCCTTGGGCTGTGTGTGTGTGTGTGTGTGTGTATGTGTCTTGTTCCCCTCCCGCCCCCTCCTGGTGCACGGAAATCGACCACCGAACTTCCGCCCGTTTTCACATTTCACTGTCGCATGCCAGCGATGTCGCGCGGTCTGTCTGTGTCTGCTTGAAACTCGAAAGGACCAGCCCGATTCCGCGGTGTTGCGAACCGGGAATACCGAGTTGGCGCGCGTGGCTTCGTATGGAAATATTCGTATCGAATTTATGTTAATAGAAGAAGGGTCCTTGAAGAAGAAGGATGCGATATTTCCATTCTTTCGACAGACGGGAATCGAGAGTTGCGCGCAGACTGTCGTAACTCGAAATTTGGAAATTTGAATTTTCGCGGCACGCGACGTTCTGAAAAATTTTCCAAAAGATTGAGCAAAAAGAAATTTGGACACCGTGGAAAATGAGGAAAAAAGCATCAATGTCTGATTTAACGTTAATGCAAATTGCATCACATAGGATATTAGACCACAACACACACACACCGTCACCGGATTCTTCAGACGAAACATAAGATCCACATTATACTCCCTCGATGCTTTTGCTAAACATTTCTCTTGAATAAACTTTGTAGAAGTTTGCATAGTTTCCTAAAAAAAAAAAAAGAAGAAAAAAGAAATTCATTGCGACAATAATCGATATATCATGTAATAAACTCTATGCTATTGTCTTTAGACGAAAAATGCTAAAAGAAAAGAGAGAGAAAAGTACGGTAGAATCTTCTCTACACACTGTGATTAGGGGATATAAAGGAGGGAACAATTCCAGAAGCAGCGATTAGATTAAAAACCGATGTAAGTAATATATTTTCATATTTACAAGAACTTTTAGTTGTAAGTTGAATAAGTCGGATAGTTGAATATATGAATGTATGTATACATATAATATGTGTTGCGCTTGTAAAAATATAAAGTGCGTTTTTTCAAAACGTATTTATTTCATCGACAATAGGAAACGAAAATAACCTTCGAACGAGACTGAGAGAGAGAGAGAGAGAGAGAGAGAGGAGCTGAGTGAAAGAAAGAAAGAGAGAAAAGTAAGGTCATTTCACTTTTGTGTACATTCTTTGATTTCTACCGCGAAACGTTCGATCGACGTTCCCATTTCGAGGTGTTACAAATGAAACAACAAACGGAAGAAATAAAATGGAAGGAAAGAAATCAAAAAAAAAAAACCGCAATTAAGGACGAGAAAATAAATAGCAATTTCCGCTCGACGCAACGAGTACATTTTGAAAGAACGCCACGAATAAGTATGCTTTCACTGAAAGCGATTAATTTCCGAGAACTTCGTTTCGTTCCTCGATCGCGAGCCACAATGCAACGCCGTTCTACATTTCCTCTCGTTTTCGTTCTCCTGCGCCGAACGTACGTAACCAACCCCCCTTTTCTCGCGACACAGTAATTTTTCCACGAGTCAAAATTCCGTTTGTCGCGGAACAAAGTTACAGTTCGATTTTACGATCTCGTTCAAGCACGAACAACCGGCGGATCGAGGAGAAAAATTCTTTCTTCTACCTTCCCATTTCATTCAAATTTCGGAACGTTCGGATCTTTAGCGTACGTTTAGAGCCCACCAAGCGGCATAGTCTCGTTTTCTGTTTTCTCGCAGCTTTCGAGAAGGCACGTAGTGAAGAATCGCTATAAGACGAACAATATAAAAACGTAAGCCGCGGGGATCCCGTGGCCGTGGACTTGGAATTATCGCGTCAGTTCCATCCCTCTCAACGCTTGACTTGGTACACCGGGGGGCAGAGACGCTGGTTCTCCCCCCTTCGCTTCCGGATCGTTGATGGCTGCCTCGGAAGCCTTGAACCTCTTGTACTTCCCTTCGAACAAACACATTTGTTTATTTCAGATGGAGAAACTAAGAGCGCTTCTTCTTGGCTAATAATCTAATTACATCTTCACGCTCTTGGCCACGTACGTGGACAGTTAATAGTTGTAATAATAACGTCCTATAAAAAAAGCTACTTCCATTCGCGAAACCGTCACCGTCGAAAAATAGTCATTTCTTTGAAATTCCAAAATTCCAAACTTAATTCTTCTAGTGCGTTAGTTTCTTTATTTGCCGGAAATAAAACGATATCAAATTAAACTTCTTTGTTACAACTGAAATTAAACATTCGTCCCTTGGTAAGAAATGAAAAGTTACGAAGAAAAATAGCGGTCTTTAAATGTACCGCAGAGGTTCAATTTTCTCTTATCTCTTCCTCCTTGGGACGAACGAGATTAAGTTCATTCCAAGCGCTCATATCATACTTTTGGATGGGTTGGATTATACGACTCGTCAAGAGAACACGAGATTCTCGTGGTTTCTCTACCACGCAACGATTCAGCTGATTTCAGTTGATCGATCGGTTTAATATTACTTACTGGCTAAACGGACCAATGTGACGCCCCACCAAATGCTCCAGCCCCACCCAACCAGGCAGAACAAAACGGTGAATAATTGACCCACCCCGACCACCAGGTTCACCACGAACGCGCCTAGTCTCGACTTCAGTCCAGCCACCGCCGAGAATCTCGGCTGGCCGGTGCACAAGTTGAAAATACCGCTCCACACGGTACCTGAAAAATAAAATGAGTCACAGCAGATTCAGTACGTTCCTCGAGATTCTAGTTTGGCGGAGTTTCTTTCTGTTTGTTATTTACCAGAACCAGGCAGTAAAACGTTCCACACGAGACAGAACCAAGCGAGAGGAACTGGCAGACAGGGAATGGCGCCACGCATTAGGGAATTGTGCTCCACCAGAACATCCGGTATCTTAGCTTTTGGTTCCTGCGTCGTTTCAATGGAAACCAGAAAGAAAGGAAAAAGCAGTCGTTAGTATTTCGATAGTATGTCTTCACAACATTTTAATTTCGGCGGTTCAATGCCTCTCGTTGAAACTTTCGATCTCTGATTGAACGGAAGTTGAGCCAAGGTTTGCTGTTTCGAATTTTCAATTCGGATCTCGATCTTTTCAAATTAGTTTCTCGACTGTGTTCGTAGTATTACCTCCGATAACGGGGGCGGTGCTACGCTGGTAAGACTGTGCTTGGCACGTGTGTTTCTTGCGCGTTCCGCTTCGGCGTTCCGCTTGCACTTGCAGTTGTCGAACAGACGGCGGCAAATGGCGCCGAATCTTCTTTCCGGCGGGCAGCAGACGGTAGCCTCGGCTGGCGCGACCCTCGATCTCTTTGAGCAACATTTCATTTCCCTGAGTCGCTTGCACCTGACACGAAGAAAGAGAAACGTCGCGATTAATGTCATTAATATCGTACTCTCCGGACGTCTTTGTTTCTTCTCGTTCAATTTCGCACCTAATGCGAAGAGAAACTTTGCGATTGTCATCAATGTTTCTTTAATCATCCGAAAGAATAATGAATTCCACGATAGAGACAGAAACGACGGAAAAATTTTCATTTCGTTCGAGAAAACGAAGGAATCTACAAAACATGTACTACGTTGACGAAACTACAATATGAAAAAAGTCGCTCGTATCCAAAATATTCTCTCTGAAGAATCACACATTCGCGGTGGCTCTTCGATCAGCTCTCGTATTTGCATCTATTCTTGAATCTATAAAACGTATAAAACATCTGGCTGATCATCCTGGCTACTCAAATTTTACTATCAAACTATACTAACTGGAGAAGATCCGATACACACTGTCTGAAGAATCGTCCAAAATAATCGTACACCCTGATGGCCCTTCGTACCTGCATCTGTTCTTGAATTTAGGCCAGCAGCCGGCAGGCACGTTGTCCCTGGTCAGGGGTTGCTCGTTCCTGTTCACCAACGTGGTCCTGGCGTGACTCCTGGGCCAGGTGAGTCCCTTGGGGTCCGTGCGACACGCCAGACACCTCATGCTCGGGCAGCACTCGCAGCAACGACTCAGGGACCTCTTCCAACGCGTAAGAAGCCTGTCGGGCGCACGTTCGCCAACGCCGTTCGCCGCTGCCAGCACCCTGCAATCGAGAATGGGAGGCCGCACCCCCCCCGGTGCTGTTAGTATTATTAAAAATAGGGGTTGCTCGATCGATTCCGCGCGATAATGGAGCCTTCGGGGCGTCGATTAAAAAGGAAGTGACAGGCATCGATGAAGCGTGACGCGATCGAACGATACCATTGTCTTTCTTTCGACCTGTCAGCCATTGAAATCCTTCAAGGATATTCGCCACAGAGGCGAGGAGAATCTAGGTCGAGGCGAAATTGTAATCGAGGGGATTCAGCGTCGTTTAGTTTCTTTCGTATTCTTTGGAAGTTGGACTGAAGTTGGTTATTCCGATAACGCAGATGTGGCATTATATCGCGTTAATAGCGTGGAGAATATCCTTTGTACATTGATCGAGGATCAGAAGGTTGCGTTTGAATGGTTTATCGACATTACGGGAGTATATTTAAGACGGTTGTTAGTATAAATCGTACGTGTGCGGCGCATATTATTGTATACGTAGATGATTCGTTATATGTATATATGTAGCGTGCAAATTATATATGTATACAACGTGATATTACATTATATATGTATATACGAGTGGAAGATATCGATTCTCTTTCTTTTATATGTACTAGAACTGAAGGCTATATGTACTTGGTCCATATTATATCGCAGTCTGTCGTCAACACTTTGAAAAAGAATTATTCCTTGTCTTTGCACAACGTAGAAATTTATTAACGACAACGATTCGACGTTGCTGCTCGTGCAATTTCACATTTCTACCCCGCTTAATAAATATTGAAATGGATATATATACATTTACTTCAGAATTTTATGTATTTGTGCATTCTCCAATTTCCATGAAACATCCGTACTCACAGTTATTTATGTATATTTGTATCTTATAATGTTGCGTTTGCAACGATCGTTCCATTGTGCTCGTGACATCGAGTGTTTCCCAGTGAACGTGTGCCGCACTGGTCAGACACGTTAAGCGCGCGTGAAGCATCTCGGTTCGTTTATTTTTTCTCCCCTTGTCCTTTGAAGAAACCTACTTTCCAGTTATCAATGACATTTCTCGCTGCGACAATTTAAAAATTCAAAATCAACAAATTATCTGACTTTTCAAGTGTACAAATTATTAGAGGTACTCACAAATCTACAAAATTTTATTTTATTTAATACAGTTTTAATCTGTGATATAATTTAACAATAAGCACACTGAATGTCAATATATTTACACTAGGATATAGGTTACGTTGTAACAAGTTGAATTATTGTCACTAGATGGCAAAATTAGTTTGTTAAATTTTATGGACGTTTATTCCTTTAAACGAATATATTGCGAAATTTAACGAGAAACTACGACAATATCTATTTATTTTAATTAATGTGTAACCGTTTGCTTTGATTATTAACAACAGAGAACATTATTTTATTTTCTCCCTTCTTCAGTATTGGTACTCCTAATATTATTGACACTTCTCCCTCGCCATTTAAAAATTAAACAAAATTCAATGAATGAACGTGAAAGGAAGCAAAGAGCAGCTATCAACAGCGTCAAAGAAGAATATTAAAAACACGCACACTATAATTAACTGTATGAATTATCCTGTCCATCAATCACCATTTCGTCAACGTTCCTCCGTCGATTAACTACCAATTAATCACCCCCCCCCCACATTCACCTCGAAATCGAACCACCTCCGTCCCCAACGAAGCCTCCGATCGATTACCAACCCTTGCCTCGACAAAATTCCAAAGCCTCCGGCTACGTAAATCCGCGCGACGAGATATCACGCGTAAGAATCCTATCGATCAGCAACTGAGGGAGGGGGGACGAGGAGGGAGAGCGACGGTGCAAATCCCCACGTGTTGCCACAACCACCTCTATACTTTCCACTTTGATTCTATCCGCGAAAGCTGGCCGAAAGGTTGAACGCACGCAGAGGAGAAATACGAGTGTCCTTACCTGTGCTCCCGGTGGTAGGCTTCGTAGACTTCGTTGCGCCGCGCGTTCAAAGATCAACGGGCGCCGCGATCCGGTGATCGATGGCCGAGCGGAAACGCGGCGAATTCACGGCGAGCCACGGCGGAGATAGCGGAAGATAACGAGAACGAATGATGATCCGCGGGGGTGGCGGATCGATCGAGAAGGCGAGCAGAAGGCGAGCAGTGGCAGGAGGCGCGTAGAAAGAAGAAAGTCGAGTGGAGCGTTCTCCGGGTGACGGCGAACGAGCATCGCGCTGGCCGCTGGCTGGTGTGCCGCACGAAGATTGCTGGTGCCGCAGTCCTCGGGGGTAGGACGGACCTCGTAGGACGAAGGGCGGCGAAGCGGGGCGAGGGGGTGGTGGCGAGCCAGTTGCTGGCCAGCGAGCCGGTCACGCAAAGATTTTCTCCTTCTCGGCGGCCGACGCTGCATTACTCACACGTGCAGGGGGAACCGGCGGCCGCCCGCTTACCGACTTCCTTCGCTTGACCGCGAAATCGATACCACCGCCGCTCGGGCACGGTGAAGTTCTTTACCTTAACACCGCCGCCTTTTTTCTCAAGGTGCCCACGCGTCAACCCTTGCCTCCCCCGCCGCCTCTTTCCCACTGGCACGATTTTCCTTCCCTCTCCCCCCTTTACCTTCCACTTTCGAGCTCTCGTGACTCGATTGTTTAGCTCTCTATTCTTCAATTTCTTCCTTCTTACTATTTTTTTTTTTTTTTTTTTTTTTAGCTTTTGTTGCGTCAGTTTCGACGACGAAGGAACGTCGACGGTCAGACATAATAGCTCTAGCCAGACTTCATTAACAATGAAATGATCTTGCATTCGGCGAATATCGATTCCCCGGTTCACCATGAAATTTTCTTGGAGAACTTGCGTGAAACGACGTTGATTCTCGAGCTTGGTCCTGCCTTTGTCTCCTTCAGAACGTTACTCTAGAGCATGGTTGGTGATCGATCACAGCCGTGACTTTAACGTGACTGTAACCTGTACCTTGCGAACGACGTACACACACGTGGCTTCATTTGCACGAAAGAAGACAGATCTGTTATGAAGAATCGCAATCTCACGGGAGATTTTGCACTAAACGAGTGCGTAGGATTTTTCAGAACGTGCAAGGAGAACACAAAGGGCGCGAACCCGTGACGAATGTTTCAATGGCACGTTCGCGAAGTTTTTAATCGCGTTCACTTTGACTCTGAGCGAGCTACCCTTGCGAGAATGTGCGTGCGAGCTGGCTTCGCTCGCGAGACCCTGAGGAATCGGGCGCGAACTTTCTCCTTCAGCGAGTTTCTTTAAAATTACTGCTTCTCCACGAACACCGTTAACTTTGACTGACATCGAAGAATCCAAGCGACACAAAAGAAGGAAGCTACTGCATCGCTGTTTCTCCGTTAATTTGTCAGAAAAGCACGAAGAAACAAATTTCTCATCCTTCACGAAAGAATCGTAAAGTTCTTATCCCTTTATATATAATTGTATTACGTATATGATAATCGTATTAGTTTGAAAAATTAAATTCAATTGCGTTTTGTATGAAACGTTCAGTTGTACTATTTTTTCAACATATTTAGCTTTCGCCGTTTAGTGTCAATGAATTAATTAAATTGGAAAAATGAGGGACAAAAGGAATACAGTGTCTCGAAAGATAATTCAACGATCACAATTATTATACGTATAATAATCGTGTTACTTTGAAAAATTAAATTTAATTGTACCATTTTGCATGAAATTGTATTATTTTTTTCAACGTATTTAGCTTTTGCCGCTGTCGATTCAGTACTAACGAATTCACTGAATTAAAAAAATTTGGGACAACGTTTAAAGAAATAGTGTCTCAAAAGGTAACTCAACTTCTTCTTTTGCGTAGAGAATTCTTCGTTTGCATGAAACACTTTTTTTCTCTATCGAGTCAATCACCGGTCCCCGAAGGAAATTCCACGCGATCATAAGGCTCGAGAGTGGATGATAAGTGTGTTGTACCAACGGCGTGAGTTGTGCCGCCGTGACGTAAGAAAACATATCATTATGCGGTGCGGAAAATTATGCGAAACCTGATTTAACGTCGTGTCCTGCCGCGTGCTGACATTCTGCGCTTGGTCACGTGGCGAATCGCCCGCGGAAATCGTAAATGCGAATGCATTCGCAGCGAGCGATTCTCTCTGGATTTTTATGCGGAAAAAAAAAAAAGAAAATTCGTAGCGTAGGAAAGGTTGCACGACTGATTAACGCGAAACGAAGTTACAAAGAACAGAATCGGAGAATCCGGTTACGTGCAGGAGGAGCAAATTGAAATGAAACCTTTCGACGAGCGGAGCAAACGCCGACGAATTATCTACGAGAGATTGGCCTGATTAAAAAGTTCCACCGCGGCAGGTTGATTTGCTTGAACTTTGTCTACTTGTTGTACGTGTTAACGTTCTACGTTATCAAGCAGTTCAGTGAAGTTCAGATCTGAGAACTGATAAAGAGCAAAGATATTGTAGATAGAGAACAACGCTACGACTTTCGATGTTTTACGTTGAACGAAAGGTAATACGAGCCTGAATGTTCTTTGTATTACAAATTCATTCAAACTGTATTTTTCACGTATTCAGTCATAAATGTATGACTCGATGCTGATGAACTTGCAGCGTACGTAACCTCTTGGCCTGACAGTTCGTTTACTTGGATCACTGAACTTACGAGCTCTTGGATTAAGAATCTTGTTGTCAGTCGTAAGATTTCTTTTTTTTTTTTTTTTTTTGAAGAAATTAGGAAGAACAAACTCGTGAACAAGCTTGTGTAATTACTACGTTACATACAGTCTGACAATTCGTTTACTTTAATCACTGAATTCCCGAATTCAAGCTAACACATTTTCGTTGAACTTACGAACTTACGAACTCAAGCTCTTGGTTTAATAAACTTGTTGTCAGTCGTAAGTTTTCTTTTTTTTTTTTTTTTTTTGAAGAAATTAGGAAGAACAAACTCGTGAACAAGCTTGTGTAATTACTACGTTACATACAGTCTGACAATTCGTTTACTTTAATCACTGAATTCCCGAATTCAAGCTAACACATTTTCGTTGAACTTACGAACTTACGAACTCAAGCTCTTGGATTAAGAATCTTGTTGTCAGTCGTAAGATTTCTTTTTTTTTTTTTTTTTTTGAAGAAATTAGGAAGAACAAACTCGTGAACAAGCTTGTGTAATTACTACGTTACATACAGTCTGACAATTCGTTTACTTTAATCACTGAATTCCCGAATTCAAGCTAACACATCTCGTACGTTGAGATACAAATCTTGTAGAGGAAACGTTGTCATCCATAAGAACTTTTCTCTGAAGAAATTTGGAAGAACGAAGTCGTAGCTTGTGTAATTTCCACGTTACACGGAGCCTGACAATTCGTTCGCTTCAGTCACTGAATTCGCGAATTCAAGCCGTCACACGTTTCATACGACGAGATACAAATTTTCAGAGAACTTGAGAGAAGTCTTAGAAGAAACGTTGTCAGCCGTGAAATGTTTTTCTGAAGAAATCAGGAAGAACGAAGTCGTAGCCCGCGTAATTTCTACGTTTCTACGTGGATTACAAGTTGAGATAACAAATCTTGCGTAAGAAACATTATCGGCCACGAAATATATTTCGAAAAAATGTCTGGATCATTTCGATTCACTGTCGAATTAAAAAAGCTGTGTTCGTGGACATTGTAGTCGGGAAATTGGTGGACACGAGGGACGGTGATGGGACGCGTGCAACACGGTTGTCGGGCCACCGGTGTGCAAACGCGTTGAGCAAAACCATTAAAAGTTGGCACAGCACCGAGCGGAAAGTTCATACCGTGGCCGTTGCAGCGATTCACACAGCGATTACCGCGCGGTGCCGCCAAAATCGTGCAGTTAAAAGTTTACACGGTGCGCGAACCGAGGCGTCATTAACCCCTCTCCCCACACACCCACCCCTCGAAGAGCGAAGGAACTTTCAGCGACATGATTACCTTGTTATTACTTTCACTTCTGCTCGCGAGGCAGAGAATTGTCGGCGTCGACAAAAACCAAACGATTCACGATCGTTTTGTCGTGGAAACTCGGCCGTTTATCCCGCGTGCCTCGTTTCAAAAATTCTCAACCCGAGGCCATACGCTCGAACTCTCTCGCGAAACTTGACAAACTCGAAACCTTTCGCGAGAAAATTTCTTTCCCTCGCGGAAGTTGCGTGAAGCTGAAATTACACTCGTTGAAGTTTCTTGCAATCAGTACTGTAGATACTTTAGTAGTTTTCTTTTTCTGTATATATTTTTGTGAATGTCACAGTCGCGATAACTTTTAAGAAGTAGAAATTGAGAAATTTTTTTATTTGTAGTTGTTAAAGTTAGGGCTGTTAAAGTGTAGGGATCAAAAGTGGAAAATTTGATTAAAGATTGGGGAGGGAAGGGGGGGGCATTCATTATGACGCAGTGTAATTCTAAGTTCTGAAAATTTCGCAATAGCGTACTTTCTCCCCGTTAATTGTTTACCTACAATAGCTAACCAGGCCAGTCGGATTACCGTAACCCAGGTGGAGTTAATCGGATTAGAAATTACGAGGAACACAAAAGTGAGCGGAGAGGAAACGACCGGGAGTTGTTCGTGATATATTATGAAATGAGACGCGGTGTATCGCTTTAATTGCCCTTTTCCTTTGCGAATCTCGCGCGACTGAAGACGAAACCAGACCGAAGCGTGCTTCAGTTGCGCAACCGAATTTTTCTCCTCAATTAATGCAACGCGAAGATAAAGTGGTGCTCGTTGAGAAGGAACGTAAAAGACGCGTCAAGATTCCCCGCGCTAAATTCACTGCGATTTTCTTTGACTTGCATTTCGTACGTGTCGCAGAGGAATATTTTTTTCTATGGAGTAAAATTAGTTACTTGTAGCCAGAGGAATATTCTGTCGCATTCTTACGCAAATTTTAATTCGAATTTCACACGCAGAAAAATATATGACGATGTACGACAATGCAGTCATTCCGACGCGGATACTTTTTTCTCTATCTGAATATTCAAAAACTATTTTTACGATTTTAAATATTTAAAAAATCCTTCCTCTATCTCTACGGAAACTTATGGATATTTTAAGTATTTAAAAAATTTTTTCTCCATCTCTGTGGATAAATTTGTGGAAAAATTGCGCAAAAATTGGGATCGGGAGTGCGACACTTTCTCCGAAACATTCGTTTCATGCAGGAAAATAGGTCTCAGCCGTAAGAAATATACGCACCGTAAGAAGGAAAGCAACAAAGTTACAAATATCGTGGTTAATTTTAAGTTACGTGACCGACAGTTAACATGGGAACGGGGCGAATTAACATAAACAGGGACTAAAACTTAATCGCGTTGCAAATTCCAGTAAATAATCGATGACTCTGCGGTTTCGCGTGGATCGAGCGCCCATGTTTCCATTCATTTTTCACGCGAAATCGGATCTGCCTGTGGCGAGTCCACTTTGGAAAGCTCAAAGTAACACCGGCTTTCGATGGAGAAATTGGCGCATGATCGCTTGAATTCGTCCAATTACGACCACTTGAAGAAGAGGGAACAAATTGAATGCACAGTTACGTGAAGTTTCAGCCGATTTCTGGTAATTACAAATACATTTTTATGTCGCGATACCATAAACAAACATTTTTATCGTTAATTGCCGGATAATTCTGTTTCAAATTTACTCAGAGTAAATGTAAAAAGTGGAATGAACGTGGAAATTGTACAGTTTGTACAGTTGTTTGTAATTTAAAAGCAGAAAACCAACAGCCGATCGCGTTGACGTTACGCTTGTCCGATCTACTTATAATTTACAGTCAGCGCCACTTTTACTCGGATCGATGAACGAATCTTCCTCTTGCCCTGGTTTACCTAAGTTTAGATCCTCCCTTAATCATCTCATTCGTCCTCGGTTCCCACTGCAAAACTTAATTGGCCCGTAAACTCGATCAAGACTAGATCTCCGCGAATCTGGCCCGAGCGCGAACCAGAGACGGTTAACACCAGAATACAAATTGGCGCCATTCATCCCTGTTTAACGCGATCGCCAGAACAATACACGATGACGATAGGATACCCAGCTTCGTCAAGCTTACGCTACACCGATGTATCGACGACAGCTGAAAATTTCGACGATACGAAATAACTGGGAACGCGGACGAATACGAAGTTGACGGTACCGTTTGACGTCAGTGTCGCGCGAAACTAGGCCAAACACGAAGGGCCAGTTCATCCGGCGGGGGGTTGGAGGGCGACTCACGCGACTGTTCAGCCTCCACTCTGGCTCGAACCTGTCCAAAAATCGCGAGCTGAAGCGACGGACGTCCGGTCGGAGGCGGTGTGCGCGAAGAAACGCCGAATCAAAGAGGGTGGCAGCCGTAAGTGAAATACATAAGGGTAGTTACGGCTCGACCTTGGCCGCACGCGACGCTCAACGCTCGTCGGTCAATCTATGTACGTAGCCGCGTTACGTCGATTTTTGGTTGTGCCAACATACACGTACACACGCGTCGAGGGAAGGATGGAATTATTTTCCACGGTGATCGAACGTTCTACGGATGGCAGGATGTCATGAGAGTGTCGAGAGTGGCAGAGATTTCAAAGCTTCCTGTCATTCCGTAATGGAGAATTTTTTTCGAGAAAAATATAAAAGCTTTTCGTATTTGTGTATTTTGGTGGAGTACGTTCTTTTCTGGTTATTCTCCATATACAGGTTTCATTTTAATTATTTAATTATCTCCACATTACTGTCTTCCACGTTTGTGTATTTTAACCTTCTCTTCTGGTTGTTCTTCCATACACAGAGTGTCTCATTTTAATTCATCCTGTTCAAAGAATTTATTTTCTATCGAGAAGGGGGAGGGAGATTTGTCTAGATGGAGATCTCGAAATCTCGAAATCTCGTCCATTTTTTTTTCTTTTTTTTTTAGATAGAATAGTATTATCTTTCTTAGGAATTTATCGCAGCTCGACAGTTTAACTTTAATTTTCGCACGATGTCTCCCTCGAAACAGAACAAATTTTACTTTTTTTTCTTTCGAATAACGAGTAGTTGCGAAAATAATTGCGTGGACAAATTAAAATGTCCGTAATATAACAATCGCGACAACTACAATTACAATTGTTACAAGATAACAATTTCTGTTTACGTATATATTTCGTGTATTGCTGGCATTTCTTGGCTGGAATTGCAAAATGAAATTACAGCGTTTCCGTTCAATTTTTAATTATGAAATTGAAATTTCAATTTCCTAATGTCAGCGTGAAAGGAGGGCGAGAATCGGAAATTGATGGAGATTGGCGGCGGTTTATTAAATAAGCGCTCTGTTACGTGCGCGTGTGTTATCGTCGGTGTAATTCTAAGTAATAGTTAGGCGAATCACATGCAAGTGCTCCGCGAGAATAGAAAACGTTCGAGACTCGAGCAATCGCGAGTGCTTTCTTTCTTTCTCTCAAAGAGAACGCGTAGGTGAAAAATGGCAAATGAAGAGTGATCGCGTCATTCGAGTACCTCCCTTCTGCGCGATATTTGCAAGCATCTCCGTGCAGATTTTAGAATATCGATCCCTTTTCCGTTGAATATGCGAAATGTCAAGCATGAAACATTGTTCGCATTCTCGCTTTATCTCCGTGTTTTTTCTTCTCTCTCTCTCTCTCTCTTTCTCTCTCTCGTTTTTTCTCCTCTGCGTAGAAACGAGGTGCCCTTACGACTACCGCGAGAATAATCACGCCCAAGTGATTAACTGCGACATGCGCGACGCATTAGTTTGCATTTTAAAAGTTTTTTAAAATGGGACGATGTTGTACAATAACACTACGCGGGCGTAACGCGCTACCATAAATCCGCTGTCGCTCGTTTAAACGAACACGAATTATTTATTAATAAATACGCACGAAACAGTGGCCAGCTCACTGCGCTCGATAAATAAATCTCTCCTCGAATAATACTTGAATTTCTTTCGCGGATGACAAGTTTTATGTTTCGAAGATTCCGCGCGCTAAAATTCTGCGAATTGCGTTCGAAATATTAAAACTTTAAATGCTGATGAAACGCTAACTTTGAACCCTCGACGAAGAAATCTCGCACGTGACACAACGTGCGAGAAATTTGCACTTGTTTGTGAAAACATTGCACGTTGTAAAAGTAGAGAGCTCGTCAAGTAACAACTTCTCTTCAAGATATCAATGGAATCTCATTGTCAGTGATCTCGAAGATTTGAGACACCAACTGGCCAAACTTTGACGAAATGAACGAACCTTGCGAACGTACGAGGGACATGCGTAATGCAAGCTCGTGGTGCAACGGAACGAAATCGAATCGATCGCGCGAGCCAGCCTGCGTTTACGTTCAACAGGCCGGAAATGGTGTGCACGTGTAACCGTGTTTTTAGAAGAATTCCATTTCCCGAGCGGACGATCGACTAATAATAGACGTGATAATATTTGCTCGGTCCAAACGAGGCTGTTCGAACCAGACGAACGAATTGTGCGTGTCCAGCGTTTGGCGAGGTTTATTTTCAGCGTCCTCGGCGATCAGTATCTCGTTAACGAAGGAAAGTCAAAAAGCGAAAAAGAAATCGACTTGGAACAGTGTGAGTGTAAATTCGCGCGTGCAAAATTTTTTTGAAAAAAATCTCAGAAGATTTACAGTGAATTTATGACTCTCTTCGGATTTTTATCTTTGCCAACTCGATACTGAACCAATGGTCAAGCACGTTGCATCAACAATTAAATAAAATGAAAGAATTAGATTAAGATACTTCAAGATAAATACAAGTACAGGATAAAGCAAAATAGGATACAAAAATGTTACATGTAAAATTTAAATGCAATGTGAAATGTGCAAGAGTTAAGAAAGAGCAATGTAAAAACCAAAGTCAATTTCAACCAGCCAAAGGGGCTGAAATAAATATACACATACATACATCAACAATCGAACGTGTTCATTTCGCTTAAACGAAAGTGATCAATCGATGATTAATCGCGCAAATTATTCGACGGAATTGAACAGAATGATCGAAGATCGATCGATCAAAATGTAAACATCACCGATTCACCGAACGAATCGTCATCACGGTGGAAAACCATTAATCTCGCGCGGAGCGCAACCCGTTCGATACTAAAATTGAAGATGATTAAATAGAGCTGGAAGAGTGTCTTCGCGATCGAAACGAACAGCTGGCCATTAACGTTAGCAACTCTCGCTCATTGTCAGCGTTTCACTGCTCGAACTTTTCACTGCACAAGTTCAGAACAATCATTTCTGCATTTATAATTGGCTCTCCTATGGAAATACGAATGAATAAGAAAACCTAATTTCGTATTGTACGCCATTTTCACGGCTTATCAGTAATCGAGAAAGGAACAAACACGCGTAGCAGTCCGACTGGATCGCGTCACCGTGGTAGGATTTAGTTTGAAAATTGCAATTCATCACTTCCCGAGAATTGGTTCGACGAACAAAGCTACAAGCTTCGACAATGTCTTCGAGTAGTCGAATGAATTATTCAATGGAATCCATCGCGAATTGCCGCCCCGCCTTACGATCATATTTTTCCAAATGTTTCCAACTACGTTTCCACCGTGTACGTATATTCGCGATTGTACGCAGCATCGTCACGCTATTGCGGCTCTCCGAGTCATTTTTAAAACGTGGTCGGCTGTAATAAAACTCCCGCGCGGGCACTGTCGTTTCGAGAAAGAGTTTCACGTTATAACAGGTGAACGAGGAACTGCTGCGAGGCTCGCTGAAGTTACGAAACTGGATGGACTAATTAAATGACCGACGTGACTTAATTAGTCACGTCACCGCTGTGACTGTGACTTTTGAACGATCGGAGAAATGGAGCGTAACGAAGCGAGGCGAAACGGGTGGTGAAAATCGAGAATGGAAGATTTGCGTGAAAGTGTCGCGTGAAGTTCGATCGTTCCATTCGCAACGACGCTCGCACACGCTTCGTTCGCTGTACCTTTAACATCGGCAACGCGTTAAATCGCTCGGCGTGTGAAACTTTCCGAGGAATCCGGAAGTCGACGTAGTTTAGTCAGACAAAGAAAAAGGAAATGCAGATATCGTGTGTGTAATTTCCGAAGAGGACTCGAGTAATCGAGGCATTTTAACAAACGAGTTCAATTCAGTTTGTTTCGACAAATCTACACGGAGTAAAAAAAAAAAGAAAAAAGGAAAGAAAGGCAATTTATCGAACGAGAAAGAAGAAATAGAGGAATTGTGTGGCTGAAAGGCGTAAACGATAGACACGGTCTTGACGGTCTCGTGCTTTTATTTTTTTCCCCCCTCGTCGCTCCTTCACCCCTCTTTCAACCACCGATCCGATCCAAGTTAATTAGCGACGCTCGTACAACGAGGCAATTCGAAATTCTGATTTATAATCCCCTTGAGCCAGGCCGTGGCGATGTAAATCGCCGCGGGATCGATAAACCCAGCTCGGTTTGCATCGACCAGTGGAAAGGGTGGTGCTTTACAACTAGCCGGGGTGAAGGAACTCGGTGGATCTTACGATGGGCCAAGTTTTCCCGCACTGGCCCCTCCTGTCCAGTAATGTCCGCCAGGAAACGCAAGCTCTGACCAAGACAATTTAACCAACGTCCGTGTAACGACTATAGTCGCGATACTCCTTTCTCTTCCTTGACTTTCTACGATGTAACAGATGGGAGTGATAGAGACATTTAAATGTAAAAAGAGAAGAAATCGTAGAAGCTGACAGAGGAAGCTGAAATAAAACTCGACGAAAAATAGTCGAACGAAAAATCCAAGAGAAGAATTTGCGTCTGAAAACTATCCACTGTTGTCTCTCGTCTCTTCGAAAGTGAAAGAAAATAATCACTCAGCGAGAATAAGAACTTTCTACGATGTAATAGATGGGAGTGACAGAGACATTTAAATGTAAAAAGAGATCGTAGAAACAGACAGAAGAAGCTGAAATAAAACTCGACGAAAAATCCAAGAGAAGAATTTGCGTCTGAAAACTATCCACTGTTGTCTCCTGTCTCTTCGAAAGTGAAAGAAAATAATCACGCAACGAGAATAAGAACAGGAAGCAATTTCGCCCTATCGCGAGTAGAACTACGCCACGACTGCACACTACTACAGAGTTGACGTGTGTTCGGTGTGAAAAGTAAATTAGCCACTTGCAAAGGGCGACCACTCGATCCGCGTTAAATCAGTTCATCGCCAAGGTTAACCTTGGTCCAGTGTAATTCTCGCTTGAGGGAAATCGCGTAGCTGGTCAGTGGATGTAAAGCAAATTAATCGTGTAGACCGACCAGTTTGCAAAGGGCGACACTCGATCCGCGTTAAACCAATTCGCCGAGGTTAACCTTGGTCCAGTATTTCTGCAACGCAATTAATTCTCGCTTAAGGAAAATCGCGCAAGTTGGCCAGCAAGGCGGTTGGGGATCTACGTGCTGGAAGACGTAACAATAAATAACTGCACGTAACCGTTTCGTGATCTTGCGCCCGATTACCTGGCCTTAATTAGGCGACGGTCACTTCATAAACTGCTGATACCCGCGGATAAATCTTCCTGTTCTTCGAGCTTGATTAGCTACGCGACGATGCACTGAAATTGATAACGGGGTGATCTCGCAGGGCAATTTCGCCCCGTGGAGAGAAATGGGCTCTCGGCCGAGAGCTAAGCGCCCGAGCCAAGCACGATTTCAAGCGAACAAGCGAGTTTTAAGGTAACTCATAATTCTGGCCGTCGGAAGCCGCTCGGCGATTCTTTTCGTTACGCGACTCATCACGAAACGCGATTCGTTTTAATTGAGAATGATGCCCCGCTTTCGTGTCGCGTTAAACACCCCCTCCGGAAGGCTTCGAAAATAATCGAACGTCTTCATAAAATGGAAAAAATATCTTCCTCCCAGAAGTGTGTTTCATGTATCCTGTACTCTAAATCCTGTTAGTTTTTGTTTTTTAAAAAAAGAGAACAAGTTCAATTGTTTTTTTTTTTTTTTCTTTTTTTAGACAGACCAGTGTTTGTCGATTTTTCGATACGTTCACTTCGTTCCTAAGACCAACGAAGCGCGACCATTCGTATAAATTCCGCTAACAACGTGTCCTTTAATACGGATCCACATCGGATCCGCGGCGATTTATTGTCGCTTCCGACGGCATAAATAGCCTCCGTGCCCGTACTGGATCTTTCCAGATTAATATCTCTCGGTCCCGATATAAATACGATTTCGTGAGATCAAGGAATAACGAGCGGCCGTTCAAAGTCGAAATTTCGCGGCGGGTGGGGGGGAGGGGGGACGGAGAGGGGGTGAAAAGCGGCGGCAGGTTTTAAGTCCTTGCGAGTGAATCGATAGAAACGCCACAAACCTAATTTCAACCACCGAGTCGCGGCGGTGCCCTAAACATTCTACGATCTTTCTCTCCCTCTTTCTCGCGATCTAACGTGAAATATTCTCCGAAATATGCGTGGAATCGATCGGTCTGCGAACAAACTCTTTTCAGAAAAACGCGCATTCGTAATAAATCTTGCAAGTGCGCCTGACAATGCATTCGTAGTTCTTACTTGTAGTTACTATCGATTCGAGAAAATAATAAATTTCGGTGAGGTAAGAAATTTTCACCGAAAGTGAAGACAATTTCAGGACATTTCACAATTTCAAGATCGTAACAATTTACGACGATCGCGAGATACGGTAAATGGTACTTACGCCGGCTCGCCGTTTTGCTCCAGATACATCACGTTCCCGCTTAGCGTCTCGATCTCCTGCGGCCGTTTCACCACGTGCATCCCGGTCTTCTCCCTCGGCGAGGACACGCCTTTCACGGTGTCCACGCTGACGCCGGTGTCCGTGGATCGGACGCTCTCGATCGAATCGACCGACACTCTCGCCGACGATTTTACAGACGTGCCACTCCCGTGATTGTCGGCGCGAGCTTTCGCGGTTTTGCCAGCGCTGTTCGCGTTCCTCGAGTCGTTGTTCACCGCACCAGCCACGTTGGACACGTTGTTGCTCGCCCTCGAGGAGGCTGTCGCCGACTGATTGGAAGTGCTTTTCACGGGAACGGGCGCGTTCTTCGTCGTCGTTTCGGAACTATTCGTGGACCTAGGGATCGTTCTCGCGGGATCCTCCTGTTTCACAGACGCACTGGCTACGGAGACAGCTGTCCTCTGAGCATCCGTGCTCGATGGACTTCGCGCGGCGTCGCTCGCCGGTTCGACCTCGTTCGCTTTGCTCGAACTCGACTGAACGTTCGTCGACGCCGGTTGAACGGAGGCGGTTTCCTCGATCCTCTGCTCGTTGGGCCTGCTGTTTTTCGCGTTCTGATCGTTGACCGCGTTCTGAACGATCCTGTTGGAACGTTGCGTCGCCGAGCCACTGTTGCTCGCAGTGTTGCTCGCCTTGCTCACGCTTTTCATCGACTGACTGATGCTGTTACTCTTCGAGTGACTGCCGACGTTCTCGGTAGGGACCGGGGAATCGTTTCTGCTCTCCGTTCCACCGGCCTTCGTTCGTCCGCCGTTCGATTTGCCAGACTTGGAGATCGGAGGTTGTATCGCCTGACGATGATCCTCGTTGCCGCTCGTCACTCGAAAACTCTGCGCTTGCTTGGCGGCCGCGTCGACGCTCGCCGCGTTCGCGGACTTCGTGTTCGAGAGATCTTGCTGGCTCGTCGTCTTCTCCAGCTGACCTCGCCTCTCGGACACCTCCGCGTCCGGAAGAACCGACGCGTTGGCGTCGATGTGAAGCGGCTGAACAGCCGTCGTCGCTGTCGTGTTCACCACGCTGGACGTCCCCGTGGCAGCGGATGTTTGCTTCAGCAGATCGATGAGATGCAGATCGGCTGCCGGACTCCTCTCGGCGTTCGAGCCCTTGTTGCTGGCTTGTGAGCATTTCGACGTGCCCGAGTCGGTCTGCTTGCTACCTTGGCTCGACTCGATCGCCTGTTCGTTCGTGCTCGCGCGTGCCTCCTTCGACCCTTTGTCCCCGGCCTTTTTGCTTCTCCCGTTGGCTTGGTTGTTCGAGATGTTGATGAATCTGGCTGGATTCAACGTGTTCGTGCTGACTCTGTTCGTTTTCAACGGGATCTTCGACGGTGACGTGACGCGTTCCTTGCTCTGCGTTTTTCCCACGCCAGTGGCCCTCTCCTGGCTTTGCCTCTTCGCGGTCCACGTGTTCCTCGACGGAGACGCGGCGACCTTCTGTTGCTTCGCCGTTTCCTTCGAACGATCCCTCTTCGCGCACTGCGACGTCCGCTCCGGCTTCGTCGGCGTTCCCTGGATCGGCGAGAGCTTGCTAGGCGTTCTCGAGGCTACCTGTCGGCGAGCGGCGAGGTTCGTCGCGCTGCTACTGTTCCCGGAGGCGTTCAAACGATTCCTGGCGTCCGTCGTGTGGAAACGGGTCCGCGAGTCCGCGCGACGACCGAGCCTCGGCGAGGCAAGACGATCCGTCGATTTGCTCAAGGACGTCGAGCGTTGACGCGTCGGCTGCGGGATCAAGCTTCTCCTCGGACTGTTCTGCTGCGACACCGACACTGCAAATTGCGATAAACATCGATTAGAGCTGCTCGTAATCTCGATGATCTTGCATCGCTGCAATCTGTACGTTCCTCGATACTCTTGAGATTGAGATTTTATCGAGTGAAAAGTAATTTTGTATTCTCTCGATATGACGGCTTTAGGATAACTCTGGTTATATACAGTCTCATGAAATAACTCATGAAATATTTGTCGTACGAAAAAATGTTTCAGATAGAAGTTGCATGGCTTACATATAGTACTGTAATCAGTTTTATGTTCTTTTGCTTTTTTATCAAGATACGAAGGTCACCTTCGATTTTTTTAAATGGAATAGTTAATATTTCTTAATAAAAAAATATACCAAATAGAGTTTAAAATACACAGTTATTACTGAGATATTAGTAAAAATATTTTTTTATGCAGTATCAAATAAGTGATCATTGATCTCAGTAACTATGTATTTTAGACCCCATTTGGGGTTTACGTGGAACGCTTTATCCGAATTCGGGAGGAAATATTAACTATTCCATTAAAAAAATTGACTTTCACATCTTGATAAAAAAAGCAAAGTAACATGAAACCTTTCCTGTGCAGACTTCAACGCTTCATCCGAATTCGAGAAGAAATATTAACTATATAACTATATAACCATTTAAAAAATTGAAGCTGACCTTCGTGTCTTGACGAAAAAGCAAAACAACATAAGACTGATTACGATACTACATGTTCCCCCTGAAAGCCACGTAACTTCCAACCGAAACATTTCTTCGTACAACAAATATTTTCTGAGTCATTCGACGTCGTCACCCTGTACATGTGTGCGCCTTACCTCGTCGTTCGTTTCTTCCTCTTTTACGAGCATCCGCGTGTTCCGGGGACTGCGGCCTCGACTTGGCTCGCGGTGGCGGCCCCTTGAAACCGCGTCCGCGAAACGGCGAGATCCTTCCAGCGGCCAGCGTCGGCGACGGACTCCTCGCCTCCGGTGAAACAGGCCTCGAGTCCGCGATGATGACGAAACTGGATCGGCGATGCGCCCTCGAGGAGGACGCGGCGGATGGCGCGATCTTGTAGGGCTCGGGTGCACGCGGCGGCGGCGGCGGCGGCGGCGGCGAGATCGCATTCGGTGACAAGTAATTGCCGTCGGGTGCCGCGAGCACCCTAAACGGAGGCGGTCGTTGAGCATGGCCGTCGTCGAGCCGCCTCATCCTTTCGAGGCACCAGAGCTGCAACGCCAAAGTCGCCAGAGTCGTTTCATCGGGACGTCGATGACAATCGCGTACGTTGAAATTAATTGACGTTATTCTCTGTTACACGATCGCCCCGTTAGATGCGAGGCGGTGAATAATCGAAGATAGATTGACGATCGGTTTTCAAATCAATACTCGCAGCGGTGAGATTTGCCAAGGGATCGCGAATTAATTCGGCATTTCTTCGAGGATATTAAGCGTTGACTGGTACAGAATGCACCAAAGATCATCTTTTACTAAAATAAATCCGTAATTGTTTATTTATATTATATATTCTTTATATTGTTTATTATATATTCTATATCTCTGTATTATACGTTCTTTATATTATAATTTTATTATATACTCCTTTTCTCAACATTTGAAACATAATGGAACAATCGTGTTTCAACTTAAATTCAAATTAATAAAACTAGCTTCTTGTATTTTTATGTTTTAAAAATTGGTGAAAAGAAACTTTTCGGCCCAGTCTATATGCAAGATTGACAGGGCTGAAGTGTTACGCATATCCTGGTAAGGATCCAACTTGATCGAATGTTAGAAATCAAATTAATTGAACGAGAGGAACGACACTGAGGAAGTTCCGGTCTGAGAACAGTTAAGCACAACCCCCTGATGCCGTAAAAGTTCATAAAGTATGGTACATTACTCACCCTTGATCCACTTTCAAATTTATTATCTTTTAAACAAAAAGTATAACTCAAAAAGAGACGAAGCAACAAAGATTGAGAAAAACTTGTCTCGACTGCGAGGCTCTGCTAAATTGGACTCTCTAGCGTACGTACTGCACGATTGTCCGATCCGTTTATCTTCTCGAATTCAAAATAGCCAAAGTCCAAACGCGATCTTCTCAGCCATGATTCAACGTTGCACTAAACTTGTTTTCGTTCACACCACTCGCATAATTCTCAGCTTCCTGCATAATATTTGTCGTGATACGAAGCTATCGGCGGGGCAAGCTGACGCAAGCGAAACTTTCTAGTATACCGTATACTTTGATAGAGGCATCTCTGTCCGGCGAAAGTTCCGCGCGACGTTGAACACGTTAATAACAACCGGTGACACTTTAACAGTCGCTGCCTCGCGTAAAAGCATACTTCGAACGCTAAATACTTTATAGAACGTGTAAGTCAGACACGTAAAGAAAGCCACGGTACCTCGAGTCCTTCATGCAGACGAGCAGGATGCGGAGGACGCCAAAATCCGTTGTCGCTCTCACCTGAAACGCAAAATGAAACGGCGTCATAAAACAGAAAAGAAAAGATAATACCATTAGAGAGAATCCAGATTTGAAATTAGGCTGGAGAAATTCTGGCTTGTTAAAATTCCGTGTCCGTGTTGCGTTAATTAAAAAGCTGTGAGCTCGATGGCATGGAACGTTTAAATGAAATTCTCGAAAGAGAGTGCCAATTATTTCGCGTGCAACTCCTTCCTTTTCCAACACCTTGCATCGAGACCCACACACTGCATCCAAGGAGCATTAAAACAGTTCGAAAAAGTTTTCAACAGGCCGTATCTTCGTTCATAGACGCTGTCGACGATCGACAACGACCTCGCACGAATGTGGCATTAATTAAACTTTTCTAAAGTCCTCTCGTAAATTTGTAAATAGACTAGCATGTTAATCTTTACGTTGCCGATGAAAATGGTCAGAAAATTGTGTCAGAATGATCAGAGTGCGAGGATTAGGAAAATGTTTATACAAAAGTCTGTCTCTACGCGGTATAAAATTATAAAATTATTTAATTATCTTATTATTTTAAAAAATTATTTAAGTATTATTATTATATAAAATTATAATAATTATCATTTCGACCACACTGGTAATTAAGGATCGTTAACAAATTACAATAACAGCAATTGAATCGTTTCGTATCACCCGGATTCGCGGGATATTTCCAACGTTCCCTCGTTCTGCACGGCCGCCCTAAGAACAAAAACCCGACTATGGTTCCGGAAGTCCGCGCGCGCGCAAAAAAAAAAAAAAAAAGAAAAGTTCCCTGAAACGTTCAGCCCGCCTGTTCGTTCCTAACAAGCGCGGCAACGTTAGGAACGAAGGGCCTTCATTCATTTCTCGACTTCGTCTTTCTTCTTCTTCTTCTTCTTCTTCTTCCTGCGACCCGTTTTCCACTCGTCGGCGATCAAGCTGAATCAACAATCAACCAGCATCTGGCAAATTAGCGGGTTCGCGTACAACATCCGTAATTATTCGTCGAGCGATCGCAATCGCTGTAGCGGGCCACGTCGAGCGGACACCGATCTTTACGCGTTTTATTCACGCTCTCATACGCGGGAATGCTCGAGCCGATCGCGTCAGTCTCGCTAGAGCTGCGCGATGCTTATTACCGCCGTGATACCGTGACGCCGTTGAACTACATTTTCTGTCTGCTCCCTCGACTAGCTTCTTCCTATTAGTTCTGATTTTTTCTTTTCTTTTTTCTTACTTTTGCTCGTCGCTCGTTCGTCGATGGTTGAATATAAAAAGGGGGATCGATAGCGCGGCGAATCTTTGCGATGAGAATCTCTTTCTGAAGGGAAAAGTGGATTTAGTTTTCTTGCCGCGCTTTATCTTACAATTGTTGGTTGCTTTTTTATATATTTTATATATTTTCGCTGCTTGATATACGTATACGTATATACAAATAAATAAATAAATATATGTATAGCTGTGTAATTCTGCGCACGCAATATTCCCTCTTTCTTCAAATATTTTGCTCACCTCCTTGCCTCTCACTGCTTTACCGTTTAATATTCGTATTTGTTTAGTTTTCATTTGTTGTTTAGAGATTAAACTCGATAGAGAAGTTTACAAGATCAGCGGCGGCAATTGAGGAAACGATTTTCACGAGCCGCCCTCCACCAGCCTTTTAAACCACTGTATCGATACGCGCGTTACGAAAGAGCTGTTTTATAATTCGAACGTGTTGTTTATAATTCAAGCGTGTTGTGTTAAAAAATAGGTCAATGGAAAGCGGTCGTATTATCGCGATAAATCTTCCTGTGCGATTTCACCGTCCATATTTTCTTGTAAGCGCCGCTCGAACTATATACATTCGTACGTTTCTCATTTCAAAACGTCAGAGTAAAAAGTAGCAAATTTACTCGTTTACACTGTTTAAAACACTCGAAAAGTTCCATTTCATTCAAAATGGAATGCTTGATACTTTTTCGTTAGATATTTTAAAAAAAGCTATTTCTAGAGATTTAAATAATTTTTCATAAACTCTTGCGAACCCTATTTTATCATAAAATTTCTCTATTTCTCTGCTTTAACGTCTCTGATGGAAATTTTTACGTTTGTGATTTGAGTTCCGGTATCAAATTCGAGCAATCCTACTCGGTAAAACGATCGAGTCGACGACCACGCCGACGATAATCGCGGAACAGAGTTGAAAAAAAAAAAGGAGAAATAATCACAGAGATAATGACGATGATCCATGTACCATCCGGAGGAGACGATGCATCGCGCGGACCTGCTCCATGCCGGTGGTCCCCGAAGAATCTGCATCGTGTCCAATGACATTCCTCGAATCACCAAAGGACAGGCTGGTCAGCATGAAGGATCGTGTGGCTCACGATCGTTCCCTCGATCGCCCCGACGACGACGCGATTGATTTACGACGACCGTTTGTTTCGAATTAATGGACAGGCGGATCGAGGCGCGATTCGCGATCCCTTTTCCCGTGGGAAGAAATTATTGCACGCTCTCTAGCAAAGATCTGTCTCCGGTGAATCGCGCGAACGATCTTCAACCGACTGAACCTCTCCGCCTCGGCGACGAGGCGGAAGATGATCGTGGAGGTGGAAGCGCGACTGTTTCCTCGCGAAAAACAGAATTTCAACCTTTCCTCTCCCTCTTGCTCTTGCTAAAGGAGCAAGTATCACGCACAGGGATAGGAGCGTTGGGACACGTACGCGCGAAAGGAATCGTTGTCGTGAAACAGGGTCTGAGCAAACGTCGAGGAGCGCACGAAAATGGTTTCCGGTAATTAAGTTGCTTAAATCGTTAATGGGAGATACTCGAACTGGGACGAGTGTACACGAGTATACGTTAACCGGTTCGTAACGACGTACATGTGTCCGGGGACGATGCTTTGGAACCGTTTTAAAAACGGTTTCGTAACGACTGGTTTATCATTTGTCGATCATTTTGGTAAAGTGGACGAATTTCGATAGGTATTCGTAGGAAGATCAGTTGGCATCTAAAAGAAGCGGGTAGAAATATTACGGTACGTGAGTGAGAATCGTTGTAAAAGATACATTTGTGACCTTGACATGAGATATGAATGCGGAGGCACGTGACGTGATCGACGATTTTCCCGGTGCATTTGTATGCACCGTGCACTCTATCTAATTGCAATCAAGAATCGAAAATGTGATAAAACCGCGGGGCAGAGTATCGTTTAAAATATTACGAAACTCGTTTAGGATGCCCGTCAGAATTAAAAATAACTAATCAAGACTGGACTGACGACAATTAAAAAAAAAAAAAAAAGGAAAAACCGAGGGATAGAAAAGACTGCACTATCTAATCTATTCTCCAAAGCTGAAACTTTCTACACTTGCAGTTAATAAAAAGCAACACGAAATCACCGATCATTGAATGTGGAAAGACAAGAGGAGGACGTCTCTTTCCATTCGGATTCGCTTCAATTTCCCGGCTTAACACTCGTTAGCCTAATGAGGCACGTTTAACGAGACCCAGGCGAAACATTCGCCGTGATCGACGTTATAAATAACGATTTAACGGCAAAGCGACGCGCGTCAGCATTCGTTGCGCAACGTTTCAATTAAGAGACCTGCCTCCCCCGTGATCCTTTCTTCGTTTCTCGCGTTTATAATGGGAAATGTCGCGGCAGAGACGTTTATCGGGAGACCGAGCCGGCTGAAATAGCGCGAGCGAAACAGCATAAATCAACGAGCCGTTAACGAGAATGGAAAATGTTGGAATCGGCTTCCAACTCCGGCCCCTCGGGAGATCAACGACCGTGTATGTATATAAGCACCTGTGTATATTCTGTCGGACCAAGGAAGTTCCGCGCGGCGTAACGATCATGTAACAGCCGATTATTTCACGGGGCAGTCGAGCAAAGACCAGTGAATTAATTGTTACGCGAGTACCGACAATTGCAAGCCCCCGTTTCTCCCAGCATTTGCATACAGCATGTATGTAATTGCTATCTGAACGCTGAATTGCGGGGTATTTTTTCTTTTTTTCTTTTTTTTTTTTTTTTTTGAAATAGAGCAGAAAAACATGTTTACCACTTCTCTTTCCTATTGACCAATGTATGTATAATCGTTGTTTGAACGTTGAATCTGCATAGTTTCTTTTAAACGTGTTTTTATTTCTAAGGGAACTCGAATAATTTGTGCTAACGAAACAAATAGAGAATAGTTTGTAAAAAACGAAGTTGATCCATTTTCATGGTTGCCGAGGAATAATTTTTGCAAATTATACGAGATTGTTCCACGAAGCGGAATCTCAAGCTGACGAAAGTCAGTGAAAATTTTTCACGCGGGCAAACGTTACGTTTCGACGTAACGCGTCACCGCGTTGTAGCTAGTTCGTCGCAGCGACTAGTACAAGTATAAAACCTTCCGTCGTCAGAACAAGTTCAACTATTAACTTCGTGACACAGTTGCGGCTAATTTGAAACGATAAATTCCGATTTAGTCGAAATTGCAGGTTGTACTATTTTCACGTGTAATTCCCGAGTTCATTTTCTCCTTCGTCACACGGAAGCAATGAAACGCGTACACAAATATATACATACATATATACGTGCAAGCACATTCCGTTTGCTTCGAAATTGCGCGGCTTTAGTGTCGCCGCTTTAATTCAGACGAACTCTCACCAGTCCTCGTGTTCTCTGACAATCGTCATCGATCAAGAGTGAAAATATATAAGCGTGTGCATGAATAATTCCACAGAGTGGACACGACAAAAAGCAATATATTAAATAAAGTGATCATTTCTCGGTTCGGGAACACTCTCGCCCAAAACGCGGCGAATTAAGAGCTTAATTCGAGTCTGAGTCTTGATGGATTTCATCGATCTCCAAGTCTCTCCTCTACGTTTCAACCGTGTAATAAAAACCGACTTGAGCTTAATGACACACCTAGCACGAAGAAAAGAATTGCAACGAGGCAACGTGTCGTCCGGCGAGAAAAGAAGGAAATTCCGCAGGATTTTTCCTTGCCCATCTAAGTGGAACAGTCAGACTTTTATCGATTCGATTTAAATCCGTCCACCACGAAAACCACCGCGAGGAAGGCGCGTAAGTTTTTCTTCTCTCGAGAAGAACCGCAAGCTCCCTGTTCGAACTTTCAAATCGCGACTCGACGAAGAAGTCCACGATCCTGCGATCAGTTGGTATCACGCGAGAAATCTTGAAATTTCACCAAACCAATCAACAAGAAGGAAAAGAGGAGAAACAAGAGATCACTTTGTAGGAAGAACGCGAGGTTCTGCCGAGTAAATGGTCAAGGTGGCCGTTATAATAATCACGTTGGCTTCGTAACAGATGCTATCTGACTGAACCAAAAAAAGGCATGACCCATGAAATTTCAAGTACGACCTCGTGCGCCAGTCACGAGAGAGCGGCCACGCGCTCTGCGAATTCCACCAATGCGTCAGAAATTGAAAACAATCGAACCGAGATTCGGATTGCTCCGAAGAAACCTCAATTCAAACGAGGCGAAGCTTTCTGAAAAATCCAGAGAGAGGGAGAGAGAGAGACCTTAAACCTTCTACACCACAAAAGATCTTAGTTTCCATTCAACTCGAAACACTTTGGAACACAGATAAATCCAATCCTTGTCCGCACTTCAACCTCTTCGAGCTTTCAAACTTCGAGAATCTCCAAGTTTCCTAGAATTTCCTTGTTCACTTGTTCGACGATGACATTCACAATGATCCAGCTGGATCGTCGAATTAGCCCCGTGTCACCAGTGATCGTCTCGATGCTTGTACTCTACTACTTTCAGAGAACCGTGTCACCCAACGAGCTGAGCAAAGAGGCCAGACGAAAGCGTGTCGAGAGTAGAAGACGCGTCTTACCTGGCTACCAGGTGGACAGCGAGTCGGAGTCGCCGGGCAGGGTGCATTTACGAGGGTGCAAGCCTCAAGGAAGCGTCGGTGATCGGCATCGACGTGCCGCGGCGTCGGTTCGCGTCTTCGCGTGAGCACGAACGCGTTCTTACTGCCGCGGGGTTGGCCGGCTCGGCGGTTCGTCGAGAAAGCGAGGGTACGTGCTGGTCACTCGGCAGGCGCTGGCGCGATGACCAGACGTCGAGGAAACATGATCGTCTGTCAACCAACTTGGACGTCCAAAAATTTAGACGATCAACACGGCGAGAATCACGTTTAAACTGATTGTAAAAAGATCGACTCTGTGATTGACGTTCATCGAGTTGTATCGTAATTCTGTAACTGCGGACTTTCGTGCGTTTGTGGGAATTTCAAAGATGCAAACATAGAGTGCGCGTGTAATGTTTAACCCCTTGCGATATTTAGCGGATGAAACAATTGTACTCACAGATATATGAATTTCGTTATTGTACGTAGATAATTTTGACTGATAACGAGTGATGTACATAAGAGAAAGCATGGATCTTCGTTTCAACATTGGATACTTGTCTGATTGAGTAAAGTCCTTATTTACTTCGAGTCGCTTGGTCAGTTTAATTTCACGATCCTAGAAAAAAAAAAGAAAAGAAAAAAATGAACGTATATTAATTTTAATTTGTCGTAGAGCTGTATGTGCTTTGTAGAAACTCTTTTAAATGCAAAGTATCATTACTGTGGTTCTTCAATCGTAAATAATGAGAGTAGCGTTGAATGAGTGTTCTTAGAGGCATTGTTTCTGCTGAATGAAAGGAAAGGATACCCGTAGCCGCGTAAAATGAAATAGAAACAGTAGGAAGTGGGATTGTTTGTAATTTTCTTACGTAATATCGATCGCCGAACAAAATGCAATCTCTCGTCCAACCATGCACCGGATCGCGTACATATGTACATGGTGAAAAATGTGTTACAATACTCGTGGACAATCAGATATATCGGTCAGGGTACGCGTTATACGAGAGTATTCTATAATACAGCAAGGCAGGCGAGGCCGTTCATTCATTCATTTGGCCGAGCCAGGTTTGCTGGATCCAAATTATTGGAACATTAGCTTGATTGAAGCGAGCTGGGCTCGGCCCGATCGCGTGATCGATTTCCTGCATATGTGTTTCCCGCGGTGCCTGAAACTCGCGGCTGCGCCAAATTAACGCCGCTAGAATTTACATCGAGATCAGATTTATCAAAAACTAACAGTAAAACCGTTGATGCTTATGTTAGTTCACATTATTGCGACGACGATCAATTAAAATCCGTGACAAAAGTGATCAACGTTTGAATGAATTTAATCTGTAGATGAGTTTAATTATTTGTGAATGAAAATTGTAAATGACAGACGATGAGACACCGTAAAGAAAACTCGATCGGTTTTTACTTTAAACACATTTTATTTGACCGTATATTTACAGTTTACATAATCAGAATCGTCGCCACGATTACATACGGTACATCCGACTTCGAGTTGAACTGGATAACTGCTTGCTATACGGATGTAATTCCGTGCGAGATCCAAACCGATCAGTCTGTTTCTCAATGGAATCTCAGTCGATACCTGTGCACCTCGATCGTTCGCGTCAAATTCGTGGTTTTCACTTAATCCTTCGAAGGCCATCTTAGCTTTGTCAAAGTCTGAAGAATGTGACGAGGTAGTCAAGAAAATCGAGGAAATCTCATTGTTCTTTCAATTGTTTCGCTATTAGCACAATACGCGTCTCGAACGTACGTATTGAATGCACGAATCGATAAAACTAATTCTTGTATTGCTAAACTTCCTGTTTTCCTCTTTCCACATTGATGTTTTTTCATCAATCTGCTGATAATTTTAAGCAGAAGTAGGGATTGAATTATATAATTGTAAATTCTGTTTGCTACACCGCGATGGCCGGAGAAAGAAACTTTTATCAAAATTTAAAGTAAACGTACATGAAAAGAAAAAAAGAAGAAAACCATTTGGCGAATTTTAAATCGACCAGACTGCTTATTCGATTATTTAAAAATCAGAAACTTATAAATTTTTGGTGGATCGTTTCTCCAACTTGTCATGTTCGTTTATCAATTTTCGTGAATATGTTGGAGAGACGCCTCACCTGAGAAAAGATTGAAACCGACGGGAATACACTTGGCGACGTGTTCCTCGATCGATATTTTTCATTGATCTTTGTATATTCGGAACTTATGCGCCAATATACCGGTGACTCAAGCACCCTTCTTAATTAATCGTCGTTAATTCAAAGCGCGTGGCGCTCAACGAGTCACGATAAGAATCAATCTTCGTGAAACGCGCCGAGTTTCGTACGAATTTCATCGCTTCTGGAGTTTCTGCATAGGTGAACAACCTAAAAATACCCAATCTTCCCAATATTTGTTTTAACTTCAGCGAAGAATCTGCTTCTTACTGCACGTGCGTATAATGGATATTTACACTTAGTCACTTTAACGTGTTCCTCACGACGCGATTAATTTCTATTGAATGAACATCTTTGACTATCGCGACACTTCACGTAATTTCCCCGTTCCACGCACGATGAAACATGTTAGATAAATCTTTTGTGAATTGAAAAAACAGGGAAGAACATTATCTTGCAATCAATCGTAACGTTTATAATCCACTTGCCTTCCGCCGAACCAATCCTGATTTATTCTGATGAAATTCGTGAACCGCAGATTTAACAATTTCATATTTCATCCCTTTACCGAGAGAAATCATTAAGACGTACAATCGTAAAGTTACTGTCGATTAGAATTAGAGGCTATATTCGTGACACTGATCAGTTTATGGTTATTCTTAATAATTTGTAAAAGTACAATTTATGGGATAATTTCGAAGTAATCCTTTTATTTGACATTAAAATTCTAAAAACTTAGTAAAGCGAAAGTTTACATTATCTCTCTTCTTGGACTATTTTTTTTTTTTTATTTTTATTATACCTTATTATTATACCTTTTTTTTTTGTAAGAGATCGGTTATAATTCGATCAAAGTACAGCGAGCTTGAATTAACATCGAAATCAGGTAACGATCCAGTTTACTTTAATTACATGCCAGCAACATTATAATCGTCGTCTCCTCACTGTGATTCAAGGCATTCTTTAACATAAACGTGTAACAAGACATGCAAACGAACATAGGTAATTATATTATAATAATTATGTATTAAATTAAGTGAAACATTAATGAAGTACTATAGAAGTATTAATCTTTTAACTTTGGTACCGTAACTATTCTTTAACACAGACGATGATCTTTGCGCGAAACAAATCTTTATTACTTTACTTATGAATCGCGTAAACGCGTTCACAAATGAATCGCGAATTTCAAAAAACACGTCTCGAATACATTTTGTATTTTATTAAACGTGTTGAAAAAATAATAATAATAACATCGTTATTCTGTCGTCTATTCATTTGCGAGGATCGTTGAATAAAACTTCGAAGTTTACGCATCAACGCTGTAAAATATTATCATATTGAATTTTAAGAGAACTCGTCTCACAAGGTAAAATATTCACGTCATGTTACTCGAATAATTGGAAGTAGCACGCACTAATGCACTCGCGCACTATGAGCATAGTGTTACGACATTTTGACAACGAATTTTTGTTAAATATTGTCTTGTTTGAATACACGTGAACGCAATTCGTCCTATAATATTTAGTCGCAGTAACAAGAATAAAAGTTTAAACATCTAATTTAGTCGGGCTATGTTTCCGATTTCGGTCGATCTATACAAAACTGTAGAGAATCAAAGGAGAGAAAATAAGTGATAGATTACATCTTTTGTAAAGCATTTCAGTATCATTTAAATATAAGAAACAATTCGATAAAAAAAACTACTCAATTTTTGAGTAATTTGAAATAAATTATACACGTAAACTACACAAGTATTGACTAATGTAGCTATTAAATAATAGCATACTCAGCAATGTTGCGTGATTGCTGTGAAATTATTCTTTTTATTCATGAGACAAAAATATTGCACTATTATCGTTAATACAAATTAAATATACTAAATATAATTCTATCTGCAGTGGTGTATAGAATGTGCTTTATCCTACGCTACTGTTCTTGGTACAGCCTTAGTTTCACGTAGTTACAAAAAATAATGCTCTTTATCTTTAAAAGGAACTCCCTGCTGAAATAGTAATAATTTATTTGAAATATTTGCTGGAATACTTTACACTTTTGATCCCGTTTTATCGTGGCTCCTTTGAAATCTCTTATGATCTTTCCTATATTTCTCGATCGTTAAATCCGCATTATCTGTGCTCGACAGACTTAACGCGACAGGATCTAAACTCGCTGCAAGTTTTAAATAAGTTTCCTCCATTTCTTTAGTGATCTTGACTTCGTAATCGAAATCCGCGGTAACTGGTTTCTTCAATATTTTAGGCAAGACATTTTCCTCTTCCGTTGGAACGTCGAAAGATATTAAATCTTTCTCCTTTTCTACATCAGTGTTATTTACATTCAATGAAAAATTATTTACATCATTATTTAAATTGCCTCCTTTAAACTCTTGGACGTCCACCGCTAAATTTTTACACTTATTCTCTGGTGAATCCTCATATAATTCTCGATTATTTTCGATCAATTTGGACTTCGTTTGCGACTCCTCCAAATATGTTAACGAAAGACTTTTCTGAATTATATTTTCATTAGGCTTTAATTCCGTGTAATTTGACCTAGAACTGTCCATGTGAACTGAAGATTGAACCCATTCAGCTACTCTTTGCAACTGATTATTGTCATGTAACAACATCGGAGTATTTTCTTCGCTACTGGTTGAAATTGATCTTTCGGATCCAGATCGAGATAATTTTTTCGAGTGAACTAAAGCGGTGTTTGGTTTATTATTTCCACTAGTGTATAATACAGTTTTATAATGTCCAGCATTATCTAAAAGAATATTCTTCGATCCAGATGTTACTCTTACGAGACAATTCCTTGGACCAGTTATTCTGTTCTGAGTATTAGATTTCAAGTTACTAGCATTGTGCAAACGCATTCCAGTTAATTGAACGACATCACTAGAACTACTGGAAGGATCGGAAGTTGAAATTACAATACTATCGCTACTAAAACTTGGACTAGTGGCTATCTCTATTTGCCCAGAATCATTTTGATGTGCGACATTGTCAATATTCTTGACTTCTATTAAAGTTAATTGCGTCGGATGGTGAGTTTCTTGAGTTGATTTATCATTTTTCCAAGCCCTATCGTTAATTATGTCGATCTCGATATCACTATTAACTTTATCTTTATTTTCTTTCGTTTTAGTCTGCGATTTTAATTTCGTCCACTCGTTTTTCCATAATCTATCGTTAATAATATCAACGTGACTTGGTGGTTCTTTTTTATCAAAGTAATTTTTACAATTTTCAGGAACTATGTGATTACAATTGGAAGATTTATTCCAAGAATTTGAACTGAATTTGCCATCGATTTGTAATTCATACTTTTTATTCAGCTTCGTTTGCTTTCCTTTATCGACATTTATCTTACTGTTAACACATGTATCGTTAATTTTATAAGGTATCGTCTGTTTACTCATGTTCTCGCTCTGATTTTGGAATACACTTTGGTGTTGCGAATCGCTACGGCGTATTGAATTTTTTTTATTAAAATTTCTACTTAAAAATTTGTCTCTTGTGCACAGTTGCTGGTGATTACCATTCTTTGTACAATTATTCTGATATTGTATTTTACTACTAACACTTTCGTTTCCTTCGTGATAAACTACATGTACCAAAGAGTTTTGACTTCCTTTATTTTGGCAATTTTTATCAATATTTTTCAAATTATCAGACTGTTTTTCTACATTTTGTGCATATTTCATTGTACATTCGTTACAAGAAAAAACATTTGGCGTATTGGTTTGAGTTTCAGCGTCAACCATCAAGATGCTTTTGTGACAAGTACACGTGTCACAATGTTTGCCAAATACTCTTTCTTTCTCTCGGTCTTCTAAAACTTTCGCCATTATCGCTGCTGAGACGACATCCACTGGTGGCTTGGAATCATCTGTGTCATCGTCGCTGTTGTTTTCTGTAGATTTCGTTACATTATATACCATTGCGGTTGGAGGAAACGTTGAAATTGGCACTGTAATACTTTTTACATCAGCAGGTGCCGTATCATTGGAATGTTTCTTTTGTGCAATGTATGTCCTAACTTTGGCTTGTACCTCAGAAGGCAGCTGAAAAAAGTTTACATTCAGATATCTTTTCCATACATTAATCAGTATTTCATATTATTTTATTTTATAATAAAGATAACTTACAGAATCATATTTTTGTCCAACAAAATTAGAAGGTTTACACTGGAGTAGTTGTATTGCCAAATTTACATCGTTTCTATATTTTTCCTAAAGGGAAATATTATTCATAGAAATCTTATTTATAATTCACTCGAAAAAAATTATACTATATAAAATTGTATACTATAAACCTACGTTATCTTGGGTTAAACGATGTATTGTATAATTTGCATCAGCTAATCTATGAGATAAAGTTGCAATATCCTTAGTAAATGCACTTTTTTCTGTTTCACATTTATCTACAATCCTCAATAATTTATCTTCAAGATTTTGATTAACTTTTTGAACACGTTTATGAGCTTCGTATAATCTTGAATACTTTTCCTGCCAAATTAAGATTTCCTCCTTCATGGAGGCTAATTCTCCATTTGGAAATTTATCAGCTTCATTTAGGAATTGTGTCTCCATTGTCACAATGTGATTATCCCTTTCCATTAAACGTTGGCGCAAATTTTCTATCTCTACATGCAAATGCATTTCTCCATGTTGCTGATCATTTTGATTGCAACTCATGCATTTGCAGCCACATTCCTGAAATGTGCAATGAAAAAAAATTGTATTCACATATGGTACCTAATAATACTAGTATAAAAAGATTAAAAGCTAATTAAACATACTTAAACATCAACTACATTACAATATAAAGAATTTATTTCCTCTAACAGTAATTATTTTGCTAATTACTATTTGATTGATTAAAATATCTATACTTTTTTAAGGTTTGATGGTACTGTACGTATATTAGTTATTTGGCACATGTAATACCTCGTTTCTGTCACATACGTACCTTACATTTTTCAGCCATCGTGTAACACACAAATTATACTAAAAACACTGAAAAAATATTTATGAACAGCGAGACTTCGAAATTGGAGCCTCATAACCCTATTGTTCAAGACGTACGGAAATATGGATAGTTTGTACACGTTCCAACGTAATTTATTTTCCTATAACATCATCAACTATTAGGGTAATTGTGATAAGAATTGTTTTTATGAAACTACTAATGCTTAAGGGAATATTGTTACTATTAACATCGAAATGACAGATTCCAAACTTCTTTGTCGTCTGCCATACATCTAAACCATGAGTGTAACTCAATCGTCAACTTTAAGGTTGAGTTACAGATATTTTGACTGCTTTTGTGACTCTACTGCACATGTTACTTACACGATTTTTTATGTGTAATATGTTATAAATTTACCAGAAAATGAAAAACAATTACCGAATGAAAAAGAACTCAAAAAAAATTTCCAATAATGAAAATCGTACTTAATAGACTACGTAAAAGTAACCAATAGAACGACTCGGAAAAATGATGGCATTTCTTATTGGGCATCAATATTCAGCCATCTTGTCTGTCGGATGTACGCGGAAACATAATAGGAATCAATGCAATACAAACTGAGAAAACGTTTTTATTACAGAGATATCTAAAATACAGAAATTATTAATGAAGTAGATTGGAAAATATTTGGTGAAAAATAAAAAAACATTTAATTTGCAGAAATATTTATTAAGTGTCTTGCATATAATGTTTGTAATCATACAAATGTTAATGATAGTAATATAACAATATTATAACATGTATTTCATGTAATATTTGCAAAAATAACAGACTTTACAAAATATTATTTCACTTACAAAAAATGCATTAATATAATTTTAAGTCAGCACAAGCGAAAATCAAAAATTGACAAAGATGAAATGAAGTTTTTTTTTTTATTTCATCACATCTCGAAAAAGAATATATTACCTACAAAAAATAAAAGCATAATAATTCTCTTAATTTGCAATTATGGTTTTATTATGATTTCTTACGTTTTGTAGTACAGATACGAATCTCTCTAGAATATTTTAAAATTTTATTCATTAATTCTATAAATTTTGATTATAATGCTAAAAGCAAAGAGGTTGTACAATTAATGATTTGTAAATATTTTGCTTGAATGTGTAATATAATTTTTATTGAATAACACGAAACAAAGTATTGAACAGAGATATATATTTAAAATTATGAAAAATGCGAAGATCAGTATGATTCTAGAACAGGATTATAATTATCATTGCATAATTATGCAAGAAGTAGTTTTATAACATATGACACAGCAGTGATAGAATATATGCATATGTTTATATAGTGCTTTACCCTACAATCGAAATGATCCAAACGTTAAAGCCTAATACCATATTTGTTTTTCTTTCTGAATACATCATTTTTACACGATTGTAAAGTACAGTCTTACACGATAAGAGAATGTACAATAATGTAATATTGTAATAATGTAATGTAAAATTTTTTTCTATATATTGAATATAAAAAAAAACGAATTTTTATTATTGTGTAAAATTTTTTCATGTTTCTCAAGAACGATTCGATCTTTATGCCAAAAGACTATATTCACTTGAAAATGTTAATGTCTAACTATCATGTACTTAAGAAGGTACAGATATAAAAGAATTTTTTATATAAAAGGGAATATTTTTTTTTTTTTTTTGCCTAAAATGTATGTAATTTTTTTCTTTTTGTTAAGAATGAAAATTTACATTAATACTACATATTTTTATCACATATTATCTGAATGTAGATTTCTTATAAAAAAAGTATTTCTGAATATTTTCTATTACTTGAAGATGTTGCTGCATGAAGCATAAAGTGTGTTTAAAGTGTTTTTTTTTTCCTTTTTATATATGAACACAATTAAAAAGTTTGGAACATTTCAAATGTTGAGCATTATATATATTATATTAATAAAAGAATATATCCGAATGCAACATTGCTTAACTCTACATATACATTATAATATCTATATAGAATTTTTATACTTTTCATAACAACAAAATGACTCTTCCTGAATAAATTTTAATAAATTGAACACAAAAATCACCTACAGTACAGCAAGTTTCATGCATATATTAAACAATGTTAAATGTGGAACATGAAAGTTGCAAAATTTATACTACATATTTGATTAAAATTTTTTTCTAATACAGTCTGTTCAATAACATTCATGTTGTATCTGGTTATATCTTTAGAAATTTATCTAAGGACACTAAGTATATCTAGCGACAATATTTCAATTTGTTTCATCAGCTAGATTTATATTATGTAACAGATGATAACACCTATATTATCCAATTTTAATTTTTCATTTCATTACCAATTTTAGTGTTTTAAAACTTTTGTGGAAAGTTCTTAAAATGATTCAATCATATAAATCAATAATGTATTAATAAAATAAGTTGCATACTGCATTTTACATACATTGTTAATTCATTCCTAAAAGTAATTCTGACATTAAAATTGCGTAAATGAAATGAAAATTACCTTTATGAATAATTCTATGTTACAACATAAACTGAACAAAATTGCACATTTTAGGCATGTATGACATTAAAATGTTTGCGTGCATGTGAAAGATTCAAAAACCAAACAATGGTTCATATTAAATATAAAAATTAAAGAATATTATTCTGTTAAACGTCTATAAATATAGTGATATATATATTTATACAAAGATATCTGAATAAAACAATCGTAGGTAAACAGCAATGTGCAAAAGTACTAAAGAAAATAAGTATTGTAATACTCAAAATATTGTATGAAGTGACAATTAAAAAGCTAATTTAATTGACTTGGTTTTTGAGTCCTTCATATATAGATTCACAATTCCCAAATAAAAGTTAAATATGTATTTGTATTGTATTGTTAAGAAAACAAGAGCATAAATTACTATGATGTTATCAATTGTCTATAATATACAAGATTGAATGTACACAACATTTGCATTAGTACAATAGAATTAAAGTTTCAACTGCAATAAGCTATAGATCTACCAACATCAATGATGTATGTTCTTAAATACTAAGTTTTAGTAGTGTTATTTAAAAACCGTAAGCTCAATATATTTTTAAGTTGAGCATGATTAAAATAAACATTCATTTTTGTAACTGTACGTTAATTATGAAATTCATGCATTTGTTAATAATCTTTTAACATAAATGATTATTAGTAGAATCTCTACTGGAGGCAGTATGTTTACACAACAGGTATAGTGTGCTTTTTAAAGCAAAAATATTCTAAATTTCTTTGCAACACGAACCTGCAAATTCAAAAAGAGACATCGTTCTTCTATTCGTTAACGCAATATAGTAATATACAATAGAAGATAATATTGATTCAAATTTGTCAAAGATCATTCTCAAATCAGTGTTACTAGAATTTCAAAGCTTACATGGTTTGTCAATATTGTTATAGAATATCACTATCTTAATAAGTTGATAGATTATACCTCTAAATTATCTACTTTTCGGCGCTATAACAATACTGAAAAATGAAGCGAACTTTGAAGCTCCAGTTATCGTGAATAAACTACATATATACACATTAAAGAAGAGTTTCCTTTAAAACTCTTTCTCTCTACTACATGACAGAATTTCATATATGAAATATTATTTAATGAACTGAGATCGCCTGTATGAGGCATTAAAATTTATTACATACAATTTAAAGAGAAATTGCATCCAATTTCGGTAACCCGCATCAAATCAATACTGCTCTCTCTTGAAACATCTACGATCTATCTCCTATTAAATCCTTTTGAGAATTAATTGGAAAAGTGTCACAAGTGATATGACATTCACCTTTTCTCATGTCTTACACATCAATGACTTAATTCATTCTAATCAAATTCTGACTAATCTAATATTTTACAAGCAACCTTGCATCCGGAATTAAACATCTATCATCCAATTAATTATTTATATATAACATGTAATAATGCAACATTTCTCATCATAAAAAATCGTAAGCCTTAGTCGTAACTCGAACAAGGTCATTTGTAATTACAGAATGGAGAATTTTCGTCAGAAATGTTAATAAACCTGTTCCTAATATAAAGACATTAATATTTAAATGTAAATAATAGTCTTAATAATATAGAAATACATTGTTAATATTATTATGTCATGTACTTTTACATCAAAACATAAAATTTTTTAATTAATAAAAAATGTAATTTTTTTTTATAGAAAGGAACAGATTTTTTAACTACTTTCATAAGGAGGGATTTTTTATACTTTAAGAGCAGCTTTGGGAGACCAGTGATGGAACCGGGCAGGTCCTGTTGGATAGGATGGTGGATGAATCCACTTGTTTCCTCTGTGACCCATGAAAGGAGGTGGAGATGGACCACCCAAGAAGTGAGGAGGCATAATGTTATACCATGGTTGACTTATTGGATGAGGACCATAGCCCATGAAGGAGTGGCCAAACCATGAACGATTTCTATTTACGTGCAACCTTGGGCTGTTTAGATTGCGTTTCCTACCTGTACCGTTATTGCTATGCTGTTGATTCTGATTAGCAGAGCTTAGTGGTTTTGATTTTTGTTGCTGATCTGCATTAATAATCAAAGGGGATTTCTGTAAAATATGAAAGTATGTTATTTTTTAGTTAACTTTCCACCAATTTTTTTCATTTTTTACTAATAAAAATTAAATACAAATGTCTTTATAGCGACATATAGTAATCTGTACCTTAGTCGACCCCTCGGATTGTTTATTTTCCTTTTCTAATCCTTCATGATTTCCTTGAAAAATTGGTACAGTATTTTCTTTATCATCAAATGATGCTAATGTACAATATGATCCTTTGCTCTCTCCAAATCGGCAACACACCTCATTAGGATCAACCCAAAGTGTTAATTCCACTGGCAATGACAGATCTTCATACTTTACTCCAGCAGCATTTGCAGCACTCTCTAAAGTTGCATCCCTCCGATTATGACCATTTACACGAATACAACGATAACCTTGACCTTTGAATGGCTTGTCAGGAAACCAATGATTTTTGAAACGTTCCGTCAACAATTCCACCAAACGTCGTTTAAAACATTCCAATTGATCAGGACTAAATTTTTCGTTTTTTTCTATCAGCTGTACTAAGAATAGTACTGCTGCAGTAATTTCGTTGCGCATGTTGTTTCTGTCGTGTATCAAGTTTATAATTTGCAGATGAAATTCTCCTTTGATGTTCTGATACAATATTCTTGAAAACTAAAGTACCATTTGCTGAAGCTGACGTGGAGCACATAGAGCCCTTCTGAACCGCAGCAATGCTTAAATTTTATATGATCTATGATGCTTCTTTTCTTTTATTTTTGTTTGAAAAACAGCTTTTACTAAGCTATTTTTGTATGCACAATTTATTCCAATTATCCTCTATTGCTTTCACCTAAAATTACAAAAAGAATTAATAGCAACAAATCATTAGTAATCTAGTGACTTATAAGTTTATATTCACTACTATTCTGTAGAACTAAGCTCACATATGTATCTATAAGAATCTTGTTTATTTGTTTTTCTAATGATGAAATTGTAGAAAATGTTTAAACAAGTAAATTCTAATAATATTAAGTACACATGACTTGTTGCATTACATTACTGATATATAAATGGACACGTTAAACAACCGATTTCGTTTCACAAAAGAACTACACAACAATATGTTATAGATACTAATTAGGTTATAAACGTATACTAGTTCAGGTTAGGAAAATCGTTTAAAGAAGCGAGATTGACGATTCACAACGCGATCACGACGATTAACAATCAGAAACAAGGCACACGGCACCATTGTAAAACGCATTGGATTTTAGGAAACGATTACTTCGAAATAATGAGCACAACGAATTATGCCACCTCATTCTTGTCGTACCAGGTCGTGCCGTGAGCGATTATTCCTGAAATACTACAATCTTGATAGTTACTTATTTATTTATTATAA
Source organism: Tetragonisca angustula (assembly GCA_036937485.2). Taxonomy (NCBI): domain Eukaryota; kingdom Metazoa; phylum Arthropoda; class Insecta; order Hymenoptera; family Apidae; genus Tetragonisca; species Tetragonisca angustula. Next base: position 206,132 of record JAWNGG020000288.1, on the reverse strand, counting down.
TATTTCACTGGCGCTGCAACTATACTTTCGTTCGATATACATAAAAATTTAATGCTAATATTAAATTGACCTTACGAGTCAGTGACGAAAATTCCGTGTTTCTGGTGAAACTACTACGTCTTCTCTCTCTTTAAATAAACGTACCCAACACGTGTTACGTTGCATCAATGTCCATGAAGTATGTAGAAAAATATAGACTTTCGGCAGTTACTTTTATTTGTAATTTTACAGACACAGAAAAATTAATTATTATACTTTTTAAAAACTGTTTAAAATATCGAAATATAATTTTACAATTTTAATAGAATAGGATTCTGTATTGAGAGAGATTTAATTTATATAAAAGATAATTTAATCTTTTATTTAAATTTGTATATAAATTTGAAATTGTTTATTTTCTCTTTAAAGAAATTTAAAAAGTAAGTTAATCTCATAAAAGTTTTAAAAACATTAAACTAATAATGAGCGTGAACAGCGTAGTAATTATGTATTAAAATTATTAGTTAAAATTGACAAAATTTGAAAACATTCTTAAATCTATCAAAATTTAATTTATAGCTTACTTCTCAGTCTGGTAGGATTAATGTCGAAGATAATTTATGACGCCCTCGCACGTTGCTCACATAAATCTTGGCAATAAACTTCTGAAATGATCTGTAATTTTTTAGAAATGTTCACTAGACAAGATTTATTTTAATATTAAAATAAATACAATTGTGTCATCTTGAAGATGATCGATATGGACAGAAATTTTCCAAACATTTTAGTAACAGGTAAGTTCAATAACCACATGCACAATATGTACAGAATTTGTTGATTTGAAAATCAAATGTAATGAAATAATAAACTCTTCGTGTTTAGGTACACCTGGAGTAGGAAAAAGTTTAATGTCACGTATTTTATCTGAGAAGACTGGATTAACCTGGATTGATGTTAGCAAATTTGCTATTGAAAAAGAATGCCTAGAAGGATATGATGAAGTGTATCAGTGTCCTATTTTAGATGAGGATAAGGTAATTTATAAAATATGTTTTAATTACATTTTCATTAAATTGTGAATATTGTACTTTCCAATTGCAGTTATTGGATGAGATGGAACCTGTTATGTGCGAAGGTGGAAAGATTGTTGATTATCATGGAGCTGATTTTTTCCCTGAAAGGTGGTTTGATATTGTTTTTGTATTAAGAACAGACAACACTATTTTGTATGATCGTTTAAGAGATAGAGGTTATACAGGAAAAAAGTTAGAAGATAATATAGATTGTGAAATATTTCAAACTATTCTTGAAGAGGCAAGGTTAGCTTATAAGGAAGAAATAGTTCATGAACTGACAAGCAACAATTTAAATCAAATAACAGAAAATGTGAATAGAATATGTCAATGGATTGAACAGTGGAAAATAGATAATGAACAAGAATAATTTAATTTTATGAGTTTTATTACTTTTTTTAAATGACTCTATGTATCTTTATTTCGTATATGTATGTAATTTTAAAAAGTTACAGGATAATATTGTTTACTATATAAATAGTACACAAAAGAGAATGATTCAACATTATTAAAATGTTAATTAGTAAAAATACTAACACAGAAGGAATAGAATATTTACATTTTTAAGTAATAAATAGATGACAATATACTTTTTGCGTTAACAATGTACATTTATACACAAAAATTAATGTATATATTATAGTACAAATGTTTTATATTTAAAAATTGTTTATTCTATTATACCTAGATCATGTTTTAATTTTTTTAATCTATTACTTATGCTATCATAATATTTCATTTGTACGAGAAGGGATTTTGCTTTTTCAATATCTTCCTGTCTAAATGCATCTGCTATTTTCCTGTGAAAAAAATCTGCTCATTAATTTGTGACAAAACAATGCATTCATTTTTTAATTAGAAAAAAAAATACTTTGCTAAATTATTTAGGATAGTTTCATTATCTTGTACTAGCTTCTTTATCTTCTCTACATTATTTGTAGCTTCCTCTATTTCTTCATTTTTTTCCATAATTTTCATTAAAAATTCTGCGTTTAAGCTATCTGTTTCTTCTGATATTGTTATGCCATTTAATTTTAACATATATAGTCCTCTTTTTAGAGGATGTATCAATGTAGTATAAGCTTTATTTACTAGTGATGATAAGTTCTCAGAAAGTTGCTTTTCTTTCTGTAAAAATAAAACAATAAATCAACAATATATCTCAAGATAAATATGTTAATATCTTTATCAGGCTGCACTTACCTCAGATTTAGTACTATATTTATCAGGATGTAATAATTTCTGGAGTTCTTTGTACTTTTTTTGAATTTCTGTAATTTTAACGTCATAACTTTTTGTAATGCCTATTATATCGAAATAAGTTAAATTTTCAGGTGGTTCTTGCAAAACTTTACATTTAGAGCAGAACAAATCAGACTTATACACAAAATTACAATTCCAACATTTTGATGGGCTGTTATTCGAATACTGTGATGTGTTTATTAAAAATTGCAGGGGGACATAATTTTTATTTACATGATACGAGTATAAATTTTGTTGTATGACATTTAAGTATAAAACGTTATAGTTTCTTGTAAAATTGAGGAAAGATTTTCTCAAGTACATATTAGCGGCATGAGGTTATCATAACCTTATTATTTGTTAATATCAAAATAAACACTTATAGATGATTTTAATCAATGATAAAAAAGTTAACAAAGGTTAAGTATTTGTTACTCGTATAAACTATAAATGATATAAATTACTATATAGGTGATTTATTTAATACGTTGTGAAATATCACGTGTCAAGTTATAACATATATAGTTCATAGGTTCTAGTTAATGTCTAATTGATAGGAAAATAGTGTTTTATTTCAAGTAAAATTTCATTCATACATTAAAAGTAAACGTATTATAGAAATATGCCGACTTATGAAATGCCGTTATTATTACGACTGGCAAGCAAGGTATTGTATTAATTCATAATATTTCATAAAATACAATTAATGTACTTTCTAACCTAAATGTTATGATTAACAATTGAAATATATTATATTTACAGGCAGAATATGCAACTACCTTAAAGAATGTAGCAAATTCAATATTTGAAACAGGTGGATTTATTAGAAAGATTGAAAACTGGGGAAATAAAGAACTTCCATGTAAGGCAGTTGCTCATGGTAAAACTAATACACATGCTGGGTATGTATTTAGTGTTGGCGCATTTTTTTGTACATTTAAATAAAATGTATTCAATAGATAATTTATTTATTATAACAGTGTAATATTCATTATTTTCAGTCATTTTATGTTTTGTTTTGACATGCCACCGTCTAAGCTTACTAGACTTGAAGATGATTGTAAAAGAAATATAGGTATTATTAGAGTACAAGTATACAGACAAAATGAGCCATGTTCAACTATACAATGTACATTGGATGAAGAATTATTACCACCACCTTATAGGTAAGCATTTTTAGAACCTTAAGTAGCATTTTTGATAAACGTTTTATATATCTTTTTTATTTTACAGACCTAGTGTGATAAAGTTGATGGAAGAAGCCAAAAAGAACAAACGTTCCAAACCTAAATTCGAATATGGTAATGACTGGAATTATCATCCTTTCGTTAAATGATTTATTCATGACATAATATATAATGTAAGAAAAAAATGTACGTTTGTTTAGATTTGTTTAGATGTTTAAATAAAAATATTGAATGAATTCAAATGAACAAATCCAGAAGAAAAGATCATTTATTCGTGTCTTTTTTTATTAATAGTTTTATTAGTTAGATTATTTCAATTGTACACCGCATGATGATAAGGGGATCAGCCCAGATAAAAGAACAATAATCATACATGAGACTATTCCTTCGCAAGTACATATTGATTAATTACCATTTTTGTGTTACATCCTATTGTACCGATTCAGGCAGGTTTTGCACCGCAGCACTACTAGTGATGAGAATTAAAATCAAAAAATATGGACAGTATTGTTAAATCTGTTTCCGGAATTATTTATTGAATTTAACATGATGGTATTTCATCAATGAAGGAATATAACGATTTAAAACAGATTGACGAAAATTGGAATGAAAAATTTAGTACATACACAGACAAGATGTGCCATTACCATTTACCATTGATTACGCAAGTTATTCTTAGAAACCATCCACGGTAAATAAAGATTCCTACTATGAATTTATCGACAATCGATCAATGTCGTAGCGCGAAAATTGGAATACTTCTTAAAATATTTTTTAAATAGATCTAATGACGTGGATTGAGTTTCGTTCTTTATTTTGCAAGTACATTAATTTGTAATATATAAGCTATATCAAAGCATCATACGTAATATAAACTGCAAAATTTGACTGAAATTGCGAGACATAAAACTGCAATAAGATTTTGGAACTTTTATGTTCGAAATTAGTATTTTTTTGTACAAGAATTTTATTTATCTGTAATAAGATAAAGAACCGATAAGGACGTTAAGCGTAGTTTTAAGTGTAGAAATAATTGCGTTTTCAAATACGAACAATATGCAGCAAAATTTTTTGATCGATCATTGTTATAAAGATATGGTAAAAACTTTGACGACTGCAAAGAAATATTGATATTTCGAGATATTCGATGATAATTTTCAAAACATGGAAAATATTCTCGAGTGTTGTTGTACACTCCATGATAACGATAAGGAATCTCGAAGAATTCACAATTCGCGGGTTAATTGAAACTCACACCACTATCATGGTTTCTCGACCAATGGTAAAGCTCTGGTCGCCATAAAAGTATTTAAACACGAAGCTTCATGGCATGCTTGGAATTTCATTGTCCGTCCAGCCGTCGGATTTTACGAGGCCGAACTTTACGATAAGCGAGCCGTTCCTTGCGACTTGAAGCTCGTTCGTCTCGTAATCTCCTCGACTTTGCGTTCTCGTTAAAAGACAGAACGAGCCGGCACGTACAACGAGCCGGTCGTGTTTTCAAAGGAAAAAGGAACAAGAGAAAAGAAGAAAGAAAAGAAGAGAGAGAGAGAGAGAGAGAGAAGAAAAAGAAAAAGAAAGTCTCATAAACGAGTGAAAAATAAGCGAAACGCGAGGAAGTTAACACCGCTCGTCAAGCATAAAGCTTTCATCTTATCGACTTGGCAGGATGTGCTTGCTGCTTGAACCTTTCGAGCAACCATAGAACGTTATTTCTGGAACCGTGGATATATCGTTCTTGTCCATCGGGATGAAAATCCGGCATCGTAAAGTTCGAGCGCTAAATTGGTTTTCATAAAACGTTCAACTTCCAAGAATATTCGGGATCGATCCAACTTCCCCGCGTCAGATATTTCTTTCCTATTTTTGGGATATTCTTTCACGTTTACCACCGAGACTTTGGCATTCTTAACGTAAACATTTCACTTACAGCGTAAGTACACAGCGAACGATCGCTCTACTTCCTTTCACGTGAATAGAAATTCATTTGTTCGTCATAGAACATTGTTCGTACACAACAGACAGACAGGCGCGTATTATTGTAAATCAATTAATTTCACTTTCTCAGGTTTAGACGAAAAGTATTCGAGGCTGAAAGAGATTTATCTTTGGAGAAAGATTTGAAAATTTTCAAGGGAGTGACAAAAAAGACGAAATAGGTTGGATCCTTCGTTTTGAAATGGCAGATACGAGGCTGAGGGCATGCCTTCCCGATTTCTGTGGCTACTTTTCGCTGTCGTCGCTCCGACCTCCTTTTCCCTCGATTTGGCAGTGGAAGATGGAACGACGAAACGCTGCTGTAAACGGCCAGCAAACGAGCGCTATCGTGATTTGTGGCTCGCTTATTCCGGCTGATCGTCGATTTATTTCTATGCGCCGCGTTTCCTGTTAAAACGTGGCTGAGAACCGATGACGTTAAACAGATGTAAGTCACCATGATTTTTAAATTAACTTTCGAGCGTTCAAACGTTGGAATTTTTTATTATTTCGACACCAACACAATTTATTATATTTTTCCCTGGCGATCTTCGCGTATTATCTTCATTTTATTCCTTGTTATTTGTTACGATCTTAGCTACGTTACCTATTCTTCACGAGTTGTTCTCGTTTATTGTTACACTTTCTTCTTTTCGCGAGACTCATTCCCTCTCGTGTTTCGGGCGTTCCTCGTCATTGTTAAACAATATCCTTATGCCAATTTTCATCCGCTGTGCCCATCTCCGTAACATTCTCGTCTATGATACCCCGCGATATCATACATTTCTCCGAAACTAACGAACAAAAGAGCCGACGTACGTCTTCCTTTCTGCGCGTGTTATTCTTCCACTTTCGTGATTGCCGTCAAACCGTTCATCCCCACTCGGTCGAAACGTTGGATTTCATCTGCCCGTGGAGAAAAAAAGAAGCCACGAGCACGCTCGTGCAGTGTCTTTATCTCAGTTTTTCGCGGAAATCGCGACGTTCTTCCCTAAGAACGGGGAAATCTTCAAACCGTTGCCGTTTGGAAAAGAACACGCGCGCAGAGGAAGGCTCGAGCGTTTAACGAACTCCCCTTTTGTTCGGCGTTCGTGTCCCTTTATTTCGCCAGGATGACGGATAATCGGCGAGACTGCGCCGGCGATTGGGACGAGAGGCAATCCTTCGTTTTCATTTTCGCGCATTCGCCGACTAGACTAGACTACGGGGGGAGGGATTTAAAAAAACCCCTCTGTTTGATATCGAGATGAATCGTTGCGTAGCTCGCGATAAAAAGAATCGGCAGGATAGAGCGAAAAAATTCGCGAGGGAGAAACGTGCCTCTTTTAAGCGCCAACCGGGGGTGAATATAAAAAGCGATAGAGTGGATCCTTCTGTTTTTCCTTTTTTTTTTTTTCGACTCGCGCTCGCCTTTCGAATTAATCGGAGGAGAATAACAATTAAGCAATCGTTTGATTGTCAGCTGGACGAATCTCGAGGAAGCTGCGTGCCAGCTTCTCTTCTTTCCATTTCGAACTAGCAACGTTCTCCCCTCTATCCGGCCGTGATCCATTGAGCGCAAATTGACAAGAGCTTAGGCAGCTGCCCGGTGGAAAATCTAGAGCGGTAACACGCAGCGATGATGATTTAATCGCTATTACCATAATAGCGAATAATTTTCTGGCCGGCCACTAATTATTAATTACGCACGGCCGCATGGCGTGCTATCGCCGGGATCAATCTCTGACGTTAACTCGATCCCGCGAGATCCCCCTTGCCTCCCTCTCGCCGCCTCTTTCGATCGAAATCACGTCCGACATTTCCGGCCTTCGTTATTTATTTCGATCACCCTCTCCTTCCCCCCTCCCCCTCGTTCGTTACACGGTGAAGTTTTATAAGCTGAACTCAGCTCGCCGGCTGAATGAAAACTTTCGCAACCATTTGCTCCGCGATCCGTCCGACGGACCGCCGCTTTTTATTTGGCAAAGAACAAAAGATCAACTCTCGAAGCATCGAACTGTGGCTCTTCTTTGAAAATTTCTGCGAAGAAACGGATTCGTTTCTTGCGACTCGAGAGCGCTCCCCGGGGATGTATCGCGGGGAGAGCTTTCATTGAAAAGAAAGAAAACGGGGAACGTAAACAAACGAAATGGCAACGATAAACGAGCAACAGGAGAACGCGAGGAAATAAATCCCAAGGGAATAAAAAGGTTGCGTCTTTCCGGGCTAACTTTATAATTGAAAGGGATAATTTTCTATTATGTACACATTTCGCGGATGAAATCAGATTATCGAGCACGTTCCTCCAGTGTAAATAAACGAGAAAACGGGCGGCGAAAGAATTTCACGAAACAATTGTGAGATAAAGATAGACGAAGGAAGTTCCGCTCGCTTTGCTGTCTCGCGGCAATGAAAAACTACAAAGTAGGTCGATACAAACAGACAAAGATGAAAATAAACGAATAAGATTGAAACGAAACAAACGAACAGGTAATGTCAAGCGAGATAATTTCAGCGAATTTTAGCGAAAGAACGGCGAATTCCCAGATTCAGAAGTATCGTTCGCGAGTATCGAGCGATAAACGACGGCGTGAAATTTGCAATGAAATGAACCACGCAACGAGGGCGTTACAATTCGAACTGTGTATGGTATTGCCCTTAATCACGGTGAAAATATCCAGAGGAACGGCTGACTAAGCCGGTAATTAACATTGAGCCCGTCGCTGTGGGATCAATAACGACGGAATCGCTGTACGATGTAGACGTGCACCTTAATTATTGCACCACAAGCAGGCTGGTGCAACGATGCGCGTTCAATAGCAAAATTTCATCGAGCAGCAGGATGGAGATATCAAGGGGCGGTAGGCTGAAGAGGGTGGGCTGGGAACAACGCACTGGTATAATAAGCTACCCTTTAAAACCAGCCGAGCTTGTTTCGTTCAAAAACCCGGCAGGGTAGCGTGCTTACAGGATTTCCGCCGCGATTCACCGCTCCTTGCTTTCGATCCTCGGCCGAGAACACGCTCGGGAAACAAATATTCTTGCTGGCCGCTAGGCTGGCCTTTAAATTATACCGTCAGTTCAGCTGGAAAAATCTCTCTCTCTCTCTCTCTCTCTGACTCCCTCCCTTCTCCCTGCTTTTTTCTTTCTCCTTTGATCTAATCGTACAACGTAATTACTTTCTTCTTTAAAACGGACCTCCGGCTCTGCTGCGTTGTGACCGCGGTGTTTGTAAATTGATTCCCACGTTGCTCGAATCGTTAATTCGCGCGAGACGCGGCGAAAGTGAGCAATGTTTACGCAAAAGGTAGAATCGCAAATCTGCATTTAACGAATTATTTCCATATAATTGTTTTTCACGTCAATGAATCCTCTCGGGACATTGATACGCGTTTCTTCTTCACAAGTCTCGCGTCGTCGTCGAACAAATAGCCTCTCTCTTGCTAAAATAGAAACGGAAAGTGTCTCTCTCGAAATGACCCGACTTCCGGTACGTTTGAACACGCAGGATTCGCTCTAATCCACGAAGGATCCGCTCGTATGAATAAAATGTTCACCGGATTCGCTCACGGCGACGCGACGTTTTCAACGCGTCCCTTCGACAACGCGCGAAACTTCTAATCGGATCTAATCTTGATAAAACGCGGCTACGTACGCTCTTCGAAACGAGCGGAACTTCCAGCAGGGACTTACAGTCGTAAGCGTGGATTAAGGCCGGTAAGCTTGTAACCGAGCCGCTATTATTATCTAAAATCTGTTCAACCCTCGGGTCAAGTGATTACAAAGACCTCCGAGCTGTCCTCCGAGGTTTCTTGGTTAATTTCAAAGATGGCTGCCGGAAGTGTATCGCGCCAAGCTGTGAAAACGTGCCTCGCTATGTTTACTGTTCCTGTTGGGAGCCGAGGATGTACGGAGGCGTCGGAACTATCACGCGCGAGATTGTTTATTTAAAAAGTTGGCGACAAGCGACGAAGTTTGTAATTGGAAATTTCCAATAGGTCGCGGATATGAGGATGATGAAAAACACGATGCACGAATTAATTGTTTTCAATTTAACCGAGACGTGAGATGGGGGAAGAAAGATTTTCTTAAAATTGTTCAAACGAATGAAATTAAACGCTGGACCGAGAGAATGTAAAGATTCCGAGAGTCGAGAATGCAAGAAAGAGAGAAGACAACGAGGAAAGAAGTATGGAGGCATAGATAAGAAAAGAATGAGCAAATATAGAACGCTTCTATCGATACAGCGTGCTCTTTTTAATTCGGGGGACGCCGCATCTACGATATTGGGTTTCGAATTGGAAAAATATAAAACTGAATGCAAACGTCGTTGCGACGTAACAAAATTTTAGTTTCGACAGTCGTGCGACAGTCGGCTCGGCCGTTTTACGTTTCCAATAATCGGCTCGCATGCTCATCGTTCGTAAGTATAATGACGCAGCTGCGAAATCAAAATGTCATTGCGTCGCTCATCTGCGTTAGTCACTGATCGACGGTCATCATCGTTTCTCATCTGGCTCCCAAAAGTTCGACACTCTCGAACGACAATTATTCATAGAGCTGACAATCGCGATGTAATGTTTAAAAAATTGATTGAAACAGTTATTTCTCATTCTCTGCAAGCATTCTACGAACGAGAGCGCGTGTTCTGGAATATTTTCAAACGTCTGTCACGCAAGTGCTTCGTTCGAATATTTCTGGATGCGCGCAAGTGTCTGTTTCAGAAATTCGGTGAAACTGCCGACTGTTCAGTCTCGTAAATAATTTATAAATAATAATATAAAACGCAATGAAATGTAAGGCCATTGTTTCGCAATATCGGTCGATCGAAGAGTTATAGGTTTTCGGCGCTTTTCATTTCCGAAGCGTGCGTTTCCGTTCAGACAGTTTTTACGGGGAGGGACCGTAAAATAAATTTGCAGGAACGGTTACGAGGGATGAAACCGTGCCGTTGAAATAACCCTTTGAGTGTCGAACGGCGATATATCGTTTCGTTGTGTACAAGCCAAAAATACAGGGGTAACGCGTCGTTGAAACGTCCGGAGATTGATGCCTCGGGGATCCTCGTTCCAAACTAACGCGGATAAAACTAAATGTGTGTAAATCCCTCGCGCGAATAATCACACACCCGTGACACACTACACATTCAATTTGATGCTTACGAGGTACAGTGAAAAAAGTCGCTAGCGATGTTTCTTGAATTTCGTCGGTTCGCTAGAAAGGTGAAAGTGAATTTTTATTTATTTTATTTATTTCATCCAAGAGACGAGGAAACTCTATTTTATTTTAATTTCGGCAACGATGTTTGAGTTTTGGAATTCCCTTCGTCTTCGTTCAATGGACTGTGCTCGTGTAATCGTCGAAAGAACGAAGGTGAAGAAATATCGCCAATTTTATCGCGAGTTCGATCGAAATCCAAGAATCGACCAAAGTGAAACCGAGTCGAACGAGTCACGAGGAATGAAAATAATAAAGCAAACAGCTTATGCAAATAGTTTATGGGCTATAGGGGATACATTTTTAATAAAGATCGCGACACGGTAAAGGCGGTGCCCGGCGTCACGTGTTACGATTGCGCGCACGATTTAAATTTCAAATTTTCCCGCGAGCGCGCGCCGACTCGCGGAACGCGCCGATGCAAATGCTGATGCATGCAACGCCGCCGCGAAAGAGAGAGAGAGAGAGAGAGCGAATTAATATATTTGCGAGTAAATGGAAGCGAGGCCAGTCGGTTTGCTTGTTTTTCTTTCTTCCGCCTGGCCCGACACGAGGCGCCGAGGTAGTATTTCCACGTGCCAGAAGACGTTTACGCGTGTCGTGACGTAGATCAAAGCAATGTAAAAATGGATTTCAACGAAAGGGGAGAAAAAAAATAAGTGGCAGAGGGCCTCGTTTGTTATCAACTTTCTAATAAGCGACCGCGGCACTAACGACACGTGGCAAACTTTAACAGCACGTCGTCGCTAATAATACGTCGCTGCTAAAAATAAAGAAACGACGCGAGCCCTTATTAGCATTCGATGAATGAACGAAAAAGAAAGAAAGAAAAAAAAACAGAGATGTTTCAAGACCTGCCTTCTTATATAAAACAAACAAGTTTTCCAGTGACGAAGCAATTTCGTGGCAAAGCTTCGAAACGAGTGGAAATTGAGGAAAAATCGATCCGTGACGCGTGATACAGGTTTAACGGTAATATCGCGGTAGTATCGTGTGTGAGAAATGCCGACTTCGCGGAATTCGCTGTTTGATACGATTAGGAAAATTATGTCTCACAAAATGAGCGTGAAACGGTCCCCGATCAATATGTATATATTTTCTTCTTTTTCCCCTCTCTTTCTCGGCCTTTGTCGCGACGAAACGGGGATAAAAAATTGATCAAGAATCGCGAAACTCCGACCTGGGCTCGGGTAACTAGGAAGAGTGGCGATGGTATCGCGTCTATTCGCTTAATTCTATATTCATGAAAAAAAAAAAAAAAGAAAAAACGACTTCGACGACAGGGCTGAAGCTTCGGTTCGAAGCACACTTCGCTTAATGGGTTGCTGACTTGGTAATAACCGTCAAAGTAGCACGTAATTTAGTCGTCCGTAACGAGGCTACTTAGGAGCACGTGTTACTTCCCCGACTTAACCCTTGGTTCTCGAATTTCTCGGCGAGAAATTCGGTAAGAAAGGTAATACACTTACCGCGCGACGATTATTATTTTCTACCGCTGCTCGTTAATAAGCGATTAATCACCCGATCTCTTGCGTCGGCAACGGGTTCACCTCTCACACTACGAGTGGCAAACACAAAGTTAATTAACCGAAAAGTTGCAACGAAACTTTCGTCCCCTCGCCGCGGCGATGAGATCTTCTCCTCAACGGAGACGGAGTCCGCCGTCCAACGAAAATCAACGTCCGGTCCGCCCCAAGCTTTTACTTTCCGCGGAGGATAACGACGGCCAGTAAAATTCCCATAGAAACCAGGCTACTCGCGTTAAACATTTATGAGAACTTCCGTTACCATCCGTCATTCCATCGATTTTTGCTCCTTTGTCCTTTACTTTCTCCTACTACGGTCCTCCCATTTTTTTCTTCTTTTCGTTTCTCGTCTTTTCTCCCTCTCTTTCTTTCTTTCTTTTCTTTTCCAAGTGTCTTTCTCCTTTGTTTCTGTTCACTTAACCATTTTCGCGACCGGCGAAAATTTTACAACGTGGCGCGGCGGCGTGGGTATTTGTCGGTGCCCGTCCGGCGCAGCATCCGGCCCGACGGGTCATTTGTTACAAAAAAATAGCCGCGCGTTATAACGGGAGGAAGGACGCGAGAGTATGTCCTTTGCCAGAATTTTCCTCTGTCGGCAGCCTCTTTTCGTCCCACGGCCGGCAATTCTCCCGAAACTTCGAGAAATCGCGCGTCCAATCGTTTCGTCTGCTGCTCGTACGATTCCTCAGCTAGCCATCCGCCGCACCGGAAGTCGCGTGACTTTGAAACTTTCACGACGCGAAACGTTCGTTCGTGCGTTATTTTTTCCTCTGTCTCTCTTTCTTTCCGTCTTTGGCGAGAATTATTATTCGAGAACGAACGTAGATTACAACGTAGATCACGGGCAAAAATTGATTTTCATTTGGAGCCTCGATATGAAAAGCGCTTAGAAATTTCCGACGCTCGTCGTTGGTCCGGTAAATCGAGCGTTCGCTTTTAAACGACGAAATTAATGGCACGTATCGGCGCGAGAATTCAAAGTATTCGATATCCCTGTTTCTCTCTCTCTCTCTCTCTCTCTTTCGATTCTTTCACGCGTGCGCGCCGGATGCACAAAAATGGAGACAACCTTTTGCACCGATGCATAATGAAATCGCCCCATCGCGTGTTTCATTGAAAACGTACAAATTGTCCGATAAAATATTCACGTGTAGCAGGATCAGTTGCCGGCAGTTCGATGAATTTATACATTTATTTATAACAATGGACGAGGCACGAGGCAGAGAGAGAGAGAGAGAGAGAGAGCGTCGGGTGGTTTATAGCGCGACGAGACTTGCCGCGCGCCTTTAAATCACCGCTTTGTTTCGCGCGACAAAGTGAAACAAGCCAGTAATTTGCGCCGGTTTCCTTCCATTTATCGGCGTTGCGAAACGCTTTAATGGCCGGCGCTGATTTTATTGCACTCTGACCATGCTTCTGCTGGCCGAGTATCGCCGGAGAGACGAACGTGGCCCCTCTTCTTCCTCCTCCTCCTCTCTCCCCCCCACCCCGCCCATCGAGAGTCACTTAAACTCCCTTCTTCCGTTACACGTTCCGCCATTACCGGCCCGGAATATTTTACGAAAACAATGAAACGAACGCGGGCAACGAATTAAAAACAGAGAAAAAGAAAGGAGAAGTAAAGGGGAAGGATATTTACGGGAGGAAATGTCGAACGGCTTGGAATAACGTGCCATCCAAAATTGCAATATTCCCTTAGTTTTAAGTACATTTGAGTACAACCCGGGTAAAACAAATAATACTGTAGGAATCCCGGCTTGAGACCCAAATTTGTAGGAATGGTTGTTTATTTAAAGTTAAATAAAGAAAATTCGTTTAATAATGATTATAAAGGGACGATTTTACACTATTTTCTTAATTGCCAAACTCGTCAGACTCGCAACTCTCAACTCACTCTCTTCTCTCTCTCTCTCGTAACTCTCAACTTACTGTCTTCTCTCTGACTGCTCGAAACTCACTGCCTTCTTCCTCATCTGCACAAAATTATACATATGTCATTCATACAAACGCACCCTTAATATCTTAAATACTAGGCCTGAAGGGCTAGCCATAAACGTTCCCAAGTCCCAGGCCTAACTTTCTCTACAGTACGCCACTTGGGACATCTGCAATTGTTGGGCACTGGAGAAAGTTCTGGCCATCACAATACATTTATTGCTTCTCAATAATTTCTATCCAGTGATATCGTACCGACGTGTTCGAAAAGAAAGCGACGAATTGTTGTATACGGTTTGTGGTCACTCGTTATGGTCCGCAGTCCAAGTTGCCACGTGGTTAAAATCGACCCCGGTTTTTAAATACAGTATAAAATTGTAACGTGGAACAAGCATTATGATTGCGCCGCGTTTTTGAAAAACGTCCCGAGACACGCGCGTTCTGCAGATACATACAGATGCAAATATTTTATGTCTGCCATTTTATGGTCCATTTCAACTATCTTTCTTTTCTTTTTTCCCCGACGGCATTCGATCGTTCAACGAATCGATCGCCAGAAAGAGTTGGCGATTGGCGTTTTATTATTCGTTAACTGTTATAAATACTTCTCGTTTCTCAACGATGGAACGTTTGTTCGTTCTATCGTCGCGTGGCAATTGAAGGAAGCTGACGCGCGTAAGTTGCGCAACGCGCAACAAAAATCGGCTTTTGATAAAAATTTCGTTTCTCTTCTTTTTTCTTTTTTTTTTTTTTCAGTTGACGACGCGAAGCAATTACTCGCGAAATTATTTCGCGACGAGCTATCAAACGCTTTTATTATTGAAAAAAGGAAAACGCACGCGCGCGCAGAAACATTAATTTTAACACGCGCACGATTTTTCCAGCAGAACGATTTTTCATTGTTACAGCGAAACGAAACGAAACGAAACAAAGCGACGGAACTATGCAGGGGGATTAAAGGCGTCTTCTCCCTCTGTGTGAAACGTGCAAAAGGAATTGCTTATTACTTTGTTTATTATTTACGTGGAATTGCATCGTTGTTATTATCGTTCTCGATATTTCGCCGTAAACTTTGACAATCGACGCGTGTTGCTTTGATTGCTTCGCCGATTATTCGAACCACCGAACATCACGCACTTCACGGCTTCACGTTATTTCCAGCAAGAGCTGGAAACATTTACAGAATATACGTTCCAAGCAGAATACTTCGCACGTATTTTCATTAATCGTATCGATTTCTCTTTTTAAAAACATATTTAGCCATTTCTTTTTCAACGATTTGTTTATCAACAACGATCGTACAGATTTCTGTTTGAAAGACACCATTCTTTCTTGGCAATTTATTTATTAACGTCGATCATACAGATTTCTGTACAAATAAAAAAAAAAAAAACGTTCGACCGTTTTCAATGAATACAGACCAGAGAAAAGTTTTTGCATCGGCGTGCCAAGAGAACAGACTTTGAATATTAAATTTTCACGGCCCGATCTCGTGCCTGTCGCCCCTAAAAACATCCTCCTCTTCGCGTGTTCACGACTTTGACGCAACACCGGATCGCGGTAAATACGGTTTGCCGGTTTGTTTGCCGGAGCGAGGAGTATGCATGGAAATTACCGTTTCTCGTGGCCCAATGCTCCACTAAATCACATTGCCGGAAGAGTGAAAATTGTCTTGGGAAAGAAGGTAGATAAGCACAGCGTGCGGATACCTTGGCAGGGGGTAGCGTATCAGCTTTGCCAATCCCACGTCCTCTCGGCCACGTATTCGCGTCTGTGCTCGTACGTACAACCTTCCACGTATGTACACACGTTGGAAAAGAGTGGCAGAATGGGTTGGTTGGTGGGACACCCTGGGAGATTCACGACTCGCAGGCGACGATGATTCAGCCTCGTGCTCCTGCGGCCCTTCCAATAACAATTCGTGCATTCGCGAGGAAAATAATAATACGTGGATCGCTGGAGTCTAGCGATCATTCGACTCGCCCGAGGAAATATTTACCGACATCAGAGTTTAAACAAATATTTTTCCAATTATAAAACGGGAGTCTGATTTTCCGGAAATCACGACTGTTGACTGGTTTGACAACAATCTGCTCGTTACCACGATGAAACAAGTGAGATGATCGTAAAGAAGGAAAAATGTAAATGCCAAAATTTGATAAAAAGCTATGTAACCAAATGTATCGAACGAAAACTTTATCATCGTTCAAGATACTCGTGCAACGTGGATGTCGTTGATTCGAGAAGTCGATCGAGTCTTAAGAATTTATCAGCGTTTTCTGTGAAAATGTTTCTCTCTCCGCGAAGACGATTCATCACCGGGTGGATTCTTTCTTCGCGAGCGAACAGTTTTGAATAGTAGCTGAGTGAGTCGCGAGCGAAAGGTAAACGAGCCTCGTCCAATTATCGGGATAGTCGTAACACGAGAGTCAGAACGAAGTTTCCGAGGCCGGAATATAGTCTCGTCGGTGATATTTCGAATTTTGCTTGACAGACTTTACGACCGAGCGGAGATCGTTCGCCCCTGTTCCAAGGTTATCGAATAAGGCTGAGCCTCGAAAAATGGAGAACAGACCGTGATTGCATTCACGATTCGGCCCTCTTCGTTAAGAAACGAACGTACGTTCAAAGGGAGAGGAGAAAACTTGCACGCACCTTTTATTCGAACTGTGAAATCATTTGCTTTCACATCGAAAGTTGTCTGCACACCTCTCGTAGAGAAGCTTTTATATTGTCTTCGACACGTGATATCAAATATATAAATTTTATCAAGTTACATTAAAATATATATTATTAAATTATAATAATACATATATCTATTATATACAAAACTTATATATATAATATAATATTATATATATTATGATATATTATAATTATAATATATGTTTTATATGTATAGCATAATATTATATATTATTTACAAAATATATACAAAACTTATGTATATATATATATAGATAATATTATGATATAATTATAATATATGTTTTATATGTATAGTATAATATTATTTACAAAACTTATGTATATATAGATAATATTATATATATATATATTATATATATATTATATATATGTATACAAAACTTTCACTGGAAAACGACAGTGAAACTCGTGGATGTGTAAACAACTGACGCGATAGAAATCCATCGATCGTACGATTCTCGCACCCTCGGCTTTTTATTCCTCCGGCCGCGAGATGGTAATTCACGTACGAACGAACGAACGAACGAATTTACTCGGTGGAATTTCACTTAACCGAACGCCTAAACTGAAACTTCGTTCCACCCCTACTTTGTCTTGCCATTGGCAAGGATACCACCCTTGGCGAGAACTTGGCCCTGGCGCCGAGAGCGTTACACGTGCCACCCGGGGTTGCGTTAAGTTACCGAAAACTTCATTTCGCAGTAGCGCATCCACCAGTGATCGTGGCTCGTGTTCATTCATTCCGCGGCCGCGCACCGAGAACTTTAATTTCCTCTACACGTGCTTTCGACCGCTCGAAGGCGCGTCTGTAGTTTTCAAACCCGGTGGATCCCACGCGACGAGAGTTGTTGCAGCATTCGTCGTGCTCGGTTGGCCAAAACGAGCGAGCAAGCAAGAGAGAGAGAGAGAGAGAGAGAGAGAAGAACAGAGAGTCCAAAAGCGGATGAACGCGGCGTTCTGTCTCGAGTCGAGAGCGTTTTTGTACCGGTGTGTTTCCTGTCGCGTGGACAGTAGGAAACGGCACGCGGCGTGTAATACATACACGCCGTGAAAACCGGCTAATTGGTATGTTGCTGCCGCGACTATCGTTCTATAAAGCGATCCGTCGCGACCGTCGGAATACGGGATGCACACACCGAGCAGCTATGCCAGCGGTGTCTCCGTTAAATGGGGTCAGCCTTATTTATCGCGGCGCATCCAGCGATCGTCCAGTGGCAGGGTCGTGATAAGATTTCGCAGCACTTCACCGACCAGGCCGTGAAATATTTTAATAAAAATAACTGCCGCGTATTTTGAGCCATGCTTCTGCATTCCTCGCGAACGAGTAGTACGAGCCTTGCTATGGCGCGACAAGTGACGTGGAATTAATCTGCGTTAATCGTGAATATTGATCTGTGTTAATTGCAAGGGTGGACCAAAAGATTTTTAGTTTTTAAAAAAACTAACTTTATTAATTTTAAATTAAATCTATGTTCAAACATGAACATTGCGTTTTAAAGATCTGTAGAGAAGGAAAAATTGACAAGAATATGTAGTAAAACGATTACGGATTTATTTTAGTGGGATTGTAATTAACAGTGTTAATCGAAGAGCACTCGGCATCAAATTTTTCGGGGGCAAGAGAAATGTTGTCGAATCTTGTGAATCATTTACCAGTGATGTCACATTTGACACTGACACTGTCGGTAACTACTTGCAAGAAAAAAAAGTTACATTCGAATTGAGCGTGACAGTATTCTCCTGTTCACATATAGGGCATTTTTTAACAAGGAAATGAAATGAACTTACAGTGTTTTCCACAAATTCAATTATTACACGATTCTCGATCGTTTTCTAAATGATACGGCAGTCTTGAAACGAATTTCACTTCTATGAAACGAAATAATTGCGATTAAACTATTGAAATTATAATCACTAGTAATCATCGAAAGAAGAACAACATTGTTTGATTATACGTATATCCCTGTCTTCAAAAAGGCATTCATTTCACTTATGTGAAACGAAAGGATTGCAATTAAATTATCATATAGCAAACAACTATCAAATTATTGAGAGAATTACAGTGAAATCGTCGAAAGGTAAACAACATGGTTTGATCATTATTGTGTTTTAAGGTTGTTGACGTTCGGTCAATATTTTTATATTGAATACTCAGACAATTTTCTATGACTTACTTTAGTTTATGTTCTCGACACGTGTACACTCGACTCGACATTCTTTGTCTGACTTGACTATCTTACTACCACTGAAGTCGCCTTCCCGTTCTATTGCTATATTTACAACACTACTACTGAAGTAGTGTTTCTGTTTTATTACTATATTTACAACAATTATGACGCGCTTGAAAATGGAGATGAACAGTTTGTTCCGTTTTCTACTCAATGTATCAAAATTCGCTTTGCAATTCATACACTGGCGCTAAGATATCGACGCTAGATCCTCGATAGTTTAATTTACGACCAGGTGCCCGTATCTCTGGCAGCGCTATATCGGCGCGATTTTGCGAAACCTCCGAATTATGCGCCGGGTGTTTTTACCTCGCCCCTCCCACGAGAGAAAGCGCAAGCAATACCATGAGTGGTGATCATATTTGAATGCAAATTTCCGAGAAACCCGGTAGCACGCTGATGAATCATGGTTACTCGCGGGTTATTTCACTTTTTCCCCTTCGATAATCGCGGCGCAGGATAAACGAGCAATAAGTAGAGATAAAGCGAGAAAGATGGGCGGGCGAGCGCGCATTATTCATGCACTTCGTCGAATTTCGAATATTAATTGCGCGAACAGGCCGTAAGCTTGAAAATGGCCCCCTGTTTCGCATTGCATCCCGAAAACGCACGAGACGCGAGTTTCGAGCAGGGGGATCACGCGAGATATCAGATTTTAAATTGTGGCCATGGGTAGGTGATGCAACTACTGGGTCCATTCGCGCGTTAATTAATCATGCGGAGGGGAACTTTGTTTACGCGCACGCGCGGTTTTCGGCGAAATTTATACCGTAACTCTCGAATCGCATTAGGCAGTTTATGGTCGCATGGTGGATGGATATTCGACGGATTTGTTATCCTCTCGTCTCGCGTGTTTCAGAAACAGTTCTTCTATAATTTTCTCAATGAACTTTCGGACCGACGCGAAACATGCATTTTTTTGAAACTTTTCCTGCAAATACCACAAACGACACTCACATCTGTACAAATATAGATAATATAGACTAAATTACCATTCTGTTAATTAATTTCTTAAAAATGCCCCAGGAATTGATACGAAGATCACAAATGAAAAGAAAAGAAAAAAAGAAATTGGTCGGATCAGACAAGTCAGTTTATTCGTTCAGTCAGTTCGTCAGTTGAGTTCACTATTTTTAGTTATACGCTACGTATATCGTCAGTATTCGACATTCTTGATTCAAGCAAAAATTGCATATCGAAGCTACCACCTACATCGGTGGATGACGACAGTCGTCCTTCTGAAAAAATCTAGATCAACGATTTCTTTTTTTCTTCCGACAATTTGAATTTCGCACGAAACCATTTACTAATTTAATAAGATTGTATCTTGCAGAGGGGTGATGGATTCCACGCGCGATGGCAACACGTTGCTCGAAGCAAAACGAAATTTTCGGTATTCGGAGGGAGGTTATCGCAGAGTTGGGAGGGGATGAGATCTCCGACTGGAAAGTTTCTGCATTCTGTATCAGCCATCGGTATCGGGTCCAGAGGGTGTCTGGAAATTTCTTAATAAGCCCTTTTAGCCTCCATAGTCGAGATTGAACAACGTTGTTGCACGAGTAAATTGTACGCTCGAATATCGCCGATCCTTTCGCGTTATACGTATAACGCGCTCCAAAGTTCCGCGAAAGAAGATTATTTTCTCTGCTTGGCACGTCGGTAGAAGAGCGAGAGACGAACTCGAGACCGAGTAGAACGACTGGCTGGTTAGCTATGCTTGCATTAGCCCCTGTGTATGCAGCCTTCGCGGAAACAGTATTTGACGTGCTTCCGGTGGTCCCGAAGTGTGCGAGATTTATGAGATTTATGAGCCGAAGCCTCTCTCGCATCGTACCTTTTGGAGAAACGGCGAGGGAAATATCGCTCGACGAGATGAAACGAGTTCCAGGGATCTTTTCAAGCAAAAAAAAAAAAAAAAAAAAGAAAAGAAAAAAAAAGAGATTCGTATAATGACGGTCGGTCTTAACTCAACTTTGTAACGAGCTTTATCTTTTCGACGGTTTTCTTAAAAGATGTCTACGTTCGGTGGCGCTTGTCGTTTCTTTCAAAGGGAGACGATCGGAAAAATTTTTTTCTATTATTATTCACTCAATTAATGAAATTTAAATAATTTCTTCCAGTAACAATTGGCACGAATCTACAATAAATTCCACAGATTTCTGAACGGGTCGGACTGGAGATAAATTTAATTCGACAGTCGTATCTTTGGAATTAATTTTAAACTGTTGAACGAATGAATAACATCAAGGATGAAACGAATATAAATAAATTAACGAAATTTTAAATGGAACGATTAAACGATCATCTGACGAGTGAAATTGATTTGAATCAATTACAGGTAGGTAATTATATGTCACGAAAGACGTCGTCGGTTAGCCAGTTCCGAAAGTAAAACAGCGACGAGAGATCTATCAGTGGACGATCCACTGCCGATGAACGGTGCGGAACGAAACAAAACGAAATTCGTGGGCTGAAAGTTGAATGGAAAGGTGTTGGCGAAATCTCGATAAGTAGCCGCGAACTCGCAAAATCCCGGCAACTTCGCCTCTTCTTCTCCTTCTTCTTTCTCGATATCTGCTCACTCGCGGTTCGGTTGTCCCCGCCACCGATACTCCGGAACCGTTTCTCACCCGCTATTTCCCCGAATTATTATTTCGGGAATAACGAACCGCCAGCCTCGTTCGTTCAGATTGAAAACGAAGTTGTCTTAATTGACGTCGTGGCCGTGGGCTCGGAATAATTGAACACTTGCCTCTGGCTACCGAACCTGAATCTTTAAAGCCGCATTAAACGGTCCGCGTGATTATTGGCAATTTAAAAAGGCGCCGTTTAATCGAGGATATCCCTCTTCTCCCGGTGGATATTTCGAGCTTCGTTAAAAACGAACTGCGTTACGTAAAACTGGTTCGTCTCGGTTGTTCGCGTTCGCGTTCGTAAGTAAGAGAGCAGCGTTTCATCCCGCGATCCCGATTGTTTCGCGGGCCGTGCTTTCAACGTTGCATTAACGAGTTTGCCGAGTCTCTGGCCTGTTCAGGCTTGGTTCGAAACGCCCGCTGGCTTTATACAGAAATAAGTTTCGTTTGGAATTTGTTCCTCCCGGCGGTGCCCCGGCTAGCTTCTCGGGAGAGAGAGGATCTGCTCGGTATTATGTAAATGCGGGCGTGCTCTCGGGCAAGGGGCGCGTTGCCGGCGTATGTTTGGGAAGAAGACAAGTGTGACGAGAAACTTGGGAAAATTGACCCGGAACCGCGGCTTCTACGGTGTGTTTCGAACAGGGGGATTTCTGCCCTGTATTTAGACTACTTTGCCTCTCTCTCTCTCCCCCTCCTCCCCCCACTTCAATTTCCATACGTTTCTCCCGTTTCATCGTTTCTCCGATAGCCAACCGCGTAATACCATTTCTAATAAAAGTCGATCGAAAACTGTATGAAATTCGATCGGATTCGTATCGAATTCAATCGGACCCGACGATACAACGAACTTGATCTATCTGGGTCTCGCCCCGTGAACGTACAACGCGATCCGACGCTCTTCGACGATCTTCTACGTTCACCTAGCCTCTCGATTATTAATGGCAAAGCAGTCTAATCTTGTTCTGTGCCGGACCGATTTTTGATTGACTCTGAATCCACGTGGGCCACCCCACGCTATTACGATTAATAATTTTTGCATCTGAGGCACGTCTTGCAATTTTTATAACGTGTTCTAATTTTTACAGCGTAAAAGCTAGAATTATCAAGAAAAGTGTTCAGAGTTTAAGGTGTATTACCCAATAAATTTTATTTCAAGGTACTGTTTTGACAAACAATTAATTTAAAATAAAAGATTTTGTTTCAAATGTTTTTATGTAGTAGATGATAATAAATAATATTAAATAATATTTATTATATAAATTATATAATACCATACAATAATATTAATAACGTTATTTCAACTTTTTAACGTTGCTTTGATCAATTTCATAGCGAATTGAATCGATCTTAACAGACAGTCGGAAGAAATAATTGTATATGCCTGACGATAGGATAAACGAAGAAATTTTTCAAGAAATTCTTCGTTCTACAACGGAAATTCCAAATGGCCTGAAAACGAAAAGTTCACTGTGGGGCGTATACGCCCGTCGTACGAGGAAACAGATCTGAAACAGAACGATTTATTTTTTCTCGCGCAAAATTTCTCGAGATAAAAGAGGAAAAAGTATGCCGATGTGATTGAACGATTTCGCGACAGGGGCAGATTAATCCTTGGCTATAAACGATCGCGGGTGAAAGAATTTGACAGATGCGACGTGTTTTCGAAGTTGAAAACGGCTATTTTTAATTAGAATTCTGACGTATTGAAACTGCCATTGTGTCATTCATCGTTCGTTACTGTACATTTTCGGATCTCCCTGTCCGTCCGTCTGACAGACTTTTTCCAAAGTGTCTGATATTTTTGCCCAAACGATTATGATAGACAGACAGACAAACCGTGGCACGTGCGCGAAGTCGTTAATTAAATTTTCTAAAAAAAGGGAACGGGCATCGTTCGTTCGTTTTGGTTTACCTTTTTAACCCGAGCGTCGCTCGGTCATTGGAGCAAAACGGACGAAACCAGGTGCCTGTCGATTTGCATGTCGCCGTTGCTGACACTGTAACTCGATTTGTCGCTGCTACCTTCGCACTTTTGACGGCTGCCACGTGATCTAATTAGATCGATACCTTCCCCTTTCGCCACGCTCCTTTCTTCCCTCTCGTCGCTCATGTTCGGAATCTTGGAATTTTCAACGCCACTTTTCTTTTTTTTCTAGAATTCCAAAGTTCCAAGGCAAGTGCCACTGTCTAACAAGAAATGACAATTTTCTCTCAGTTGTTAACGAGTTTCACATGAAAATCAGAGGAACTAGCACGATTCGTTTCTTATAGTTAGTTAGTTGGTTTAATTCGTTGTGGCTTATGGTGGGAGGGGCTCCTTACAATTTCGATACAATGTCAATACAAATTAATCTTACACCTTAACATCTTATCTACGCTTAATTTAACCTAACCTTGTCTAAGCCTTGAATAACAAAACGAAATAAAACAAAACTAGGTAAGGTAAGTAAGGTAACGTAAAGTCTGTCAATTTGAGTCTTTAAAACTAGAAACGAATTATCTAAATCTAAGCTGCATCCCGTTTTAAAAATCATTGGTGTAATTCGTTTTTTATAAAATATCGTAGCGTCTTCCCCTCTTCAATTTATCTCTGACCACCAAATGATCAAAATATACTCGTCGTATATTTATTCTGTTTTTTTTTCTCGTGTATTTATCAGATATCGATATTGCGGATACCGGTAAAATACCTGTATTTTTAGGTTACTAATCAATTACGTTTGATGAAACCGAAATAGTGCGAATACTGGTATGATGCTATCAAAACGATGTTAGGTCGGTACATGTATTTCGGTATAATAGCGGTAAATAAAATGTTAATATATTAGAAAAAGAAAAGGAGACACTGACTAAATGTTTTCATAAAGCTGCCGATAGTAAATTCGATGACGCTTATACACGTATCCTTTATTATTTCTAATATAAATTCATCGTTGTATCTCCATACAATATCAGCCACGATACTTTTACTTGATTTTAAAAGACGACCGATTTCTCGATACGTTTTTCCTTTTCCTCGGTGAAAAATGAGTAATTGTCGTACGTCGATAAATCGAAAGAGGAGTTGAAACAACGATTAATTGTAGAATGGAAGAATATTCCGCTAAATTACTCAAAAAAAATTACTGGAAATATGCCTAACCGTCTGCGATATATTATTGAAATTGAGGGCTACCTAACAAAATATTAATTATTGTTTATGTTAACAATTTTCAGGTTCAAATATTGTAGTTTTTCAAATGTTCGAATATTTTTGTCACGCTACATTTCGACATAGTTCAGTTTATTGTTTGATATTAGAAAAGTACGTGCAATAAATAAATAAAATTTATGTCACTATAAACTATAACGAATGTTCTATTATATTATTAAAAGATTAATCCAAATTTACTATTATAAACAATCGAAATCCACAACAATATTTTGAATAGCATGATGTCCGAATATTAATAAGAGTCACTGTACGTAGAAAATGAGAAATGTGTTTTCGTCAGTAAAGAGGTACCGTACCGGTATATATTTCGGTATTTTTACCGTCGTGGACATCAAATACCGATAAAATACGTATGAAATTATCGGTATGACCGTCTTATACCGGTATTAAAACCGATTTCTCAAATAGCGGTTATATTACGATAATATGGGAGCAAATACCGGTATAATACCTAAACCTCAAAATATTTCGGTTTTCAGTCCCTGATATTTATGATCTGACAGAATTTCAACGTTTCGACACCCAAGTTGGTCCATCGCGAGCCGCGTCCCAATTGCCAAACGAGGGAGGTTCTTGAGAGTAGCCACCAGAGTATCGCGACAAACGCGATTATTCTCAAATGGAACCGACAAGGGAACTGCATCGCAGGGTAATTAATTGCTGAGCGAGTTGCTCGTGAAAGTTCATAAAATTCAGCCGCGATGGAACGAGTGCAGATTGTTTCGGTCACTCAATACTCTCTATGTTCTCCCTCTCTTTCTCTCTCTCTCTGCTCCCCTATCTAGCTCTCTGTGTATTCCTACGTACGTACATTCTGTGCATTCACACATACATACACACACGCACACATATGTGCGCGCGAAACGATACGTGGATTCACGTATGGATCTGTATCGCGAGACCTTGGAGAACGAGAAAATACTCGAGCCGGGTAACAAGCTGCAAGCTTGAATCGTTTTATTTATGCGGTCGCTTTGGGGAACGTTAATACACATCCGATGACGATCCGTTCGCGATTTATTCCGATCGGGCGTTAATGGCATCTGGCTCATCGCAGCCTTCAATTCAGCTGTCAAATTTTCATAAAATACCGTGGAGGTGTTGTACGAGCCTCTCGGAGATCAAATTAATCTTAAATTAATATACAATTAATCTCAAAATAATATACTTTCAAGTATAATAAAAATATGATAATATAAAAATAATATAATCAATCTTAAAACAATATACTAATTATAATAATGTAATTAACACAATTAATTAACTAAATATCTCTCATTATTTTCACGTTTTCAGTTTTATTTACGTGTGCAGGTGCACGACTCTTAAATGAATTAGATTAATTGGATTAATTTAGTTAGATTAACGACTCTTTAATAAAGATATTTATTAAAAAGGGAGCAAGTGTCACCAAATAATTATTGGCAACATCTCTTTTCTCTGAATGAAAGGAATTTCAAAGTTTTCAATTAACTCATCTCCGATTTAGCCTCGCCTTTCCGGCCACACCACAGGCGCAATTCAAATTCTCGAATGCGATACGGGGACGAGAGGGGGGGATTTATTAATTTAACAACGGATATTGAATTAACGAAAAATTTGGCAAAACTCGGCTTGCCGAGGTTACCAAACGCCGTGGGACCCGGAGCCGAGAAGTTTGCCCAGCGAGTTCATCGAGCGGCGCGCAGTTTATGCAGAACAGTCTGAACGTGTGTACGACGCATAAAAGCATTAGCGTGTGATGTATTTAAGCTTGCGCGTATGAAATTCACGGGCGGGAATTGGCTGCCGCGAGCACCGGCGTTCTCGCAGCAGCTGGCATTACAATTTGGAAATCCTCTATTAAATAAGTCAAGCCGACGAAACTTCGCTACGTTCCGTCTCGTCCCGTCCCGTCCCGTCCCGCGATCGCGATAGGCGTTTAAGATTTTAATTAAGTCCGGCTCGTGCCTCCGCTACACGCAGATTTTCACCTTTTCACCCATTCCGGCCAATTATAAATCATCATCCGGGCCGATCCTCTAATAAGTCTCGGGATAATTGGACTGCCCCGAGCACGGTATTCACGCGGCGATTCTGGATTATCATTCTCACGAATTGCGAAGCTTTTGTTTTTTCTTCGTCCTCTTAATCTTCCGTGTTTTTATCAGAATTATACTCTTCAATTTGGCAACTATTCTTTCGATTTTCTTCCTTCGATATCGCGTCGATTCGAATGCTGTTCCAAGTCAAACATTATCCTCCGAAAACTTTTTTCACTTTCACTTTGTCACGAAAGTACAGTTTTATTAAAGCACTTTTCAAGGCTGTATACGCGACAAGTTTATGCGCCCTTGGACGCAGCGACTTTCCATGGAGAGCTTAAAAGCATCGACTGTAATCATTGAAAAACAAGCACCGCAACGGAGGAACGTTGGAGGCGCGAAACGACGCGGCCTACATGAGCAACGGATGTTACAAGTGGTCGCGTTTCGTTTCCTGCAATCTAGTATAATCGTGGGATATTCGAAAACGAAGTGTTCGATTATAAACGTAAGATTTCACTAGTAGATTTGTGGAGATCGAGTACTAAACACGATTATGAATCCCAATTTCGTCAAGCTTGATTGTACCAAGAAGATCGTGTATCTTTAAAGGAAACTGCTCGGACAGAATATTTGTTGACTTGAATCACTGACTCAACTCTGGCGTTAGGTGGGTTTAAAATTGTTCCACATTTTTCTTGACATTTAATGGTGTGGTACTTTTTAATCCACCTAACAAAATTGAAATTACTAATAGTCATACGTTATTATATTTTATTTCAATTTCAATTTCAATTAAATATTATTTAAATATCTTACATTACTTTAATTATAAATATTTAATACTACTTATTTTACTATTTTATACTAAATATTTAATACTACTTATTTAAATATTTTACATTACTTTTTTCTTCATTTTAAGAAATACTTTATGTCTAATAATTGAGATGAACGTTTTTTTTCTTTCTTTTGGATTAAAAAAAGGCAAATAGAGATTTCTTTTTCTTTAAAATTGCGTGTGCCTAGGGATTAAGAGAGACGAACGAAAGGTCAGCGTCAATGTATTTAACATGTTTGACAGAGGTGGCTTCGATCTTGAAATTTACGCATCCGGCCGCCGCTTTAAATATTCATGATCAACCGGAAATGGGATGTATTCAGCGCGTTAATTCCACCATAATAGGAGACTACAACCCTTATAGCAGTTTTATATGTATATGCGCTTATCGAATGTTCTTTCTTTTTTCTTTCCTATTATCGGAAATTCATCGAAAATTCGCTTCGATGGACGAAAGCAGGCGTATTTTTAGACGTATAAAAATCTAGAATGAAGCTGAATCTTGCCTATGTAAGAGTTGTCACAGTTGCTGGCTGGCAATAATTCAACGCGTACAATTGACGTCACAATCGCACTGTTTCGAATTAATGAAGCAGAACCTGTTCGAAGTTTAGTGGCTGGTAACGTTCAATCCACGAGAGAGAAACAGAGAGAGAAAGAGAGGCGAAACATTGATGCAGAAATTGCGACACACGATTTTTTTTTTATATCACGTGATATATTTTAAATATATGCATTTCTATTCGAGGGTTGACTAGCACGAGCCCGCGACGAGATGCGTTTGACGCGCGACCTATTTCGCGCTCGCGATGCGACAAGCTGCAGTTTTATATTTTTTTTCACTTTTTTTCTTTTTTTGCGTGCGATTAACTTCCATCAGAAATTGAACACGAAAAGCCAGCTTTGGATCGGGAATTAGCCGAATCCCTGATCCACGGGGGAAATTTTTCTGCAAACGGATAACTCCATTCATTATGGCTCCTTTCATTAACGTTGATCTGAAAAAAAAAGAAAAAAAATGACGACGGAGATCAAATGAATTAAAGCTCGGAAAGCAACGTATTCGCGTTTTGCGTATAACATCCCAAAGCCGATTTCTTTTGAATCGAATGAAGCAAAGAATCTTGAAAATCTGAATGGTTAACTTACGCGCTTAGACAACGTATTTCTGTCAAGAGGAATGCAGGAGGAACTCCATGAAAAATATATTTCACCGTTCTGCTAATTCTCCAATTCGGTGTCTCGTGAAAGGCGGCGGTCTGCTGCGAAAAGGGTCGTTCGATCATACTTCGATTTCCGTCTATACTGGAGGGACAGATTCCCGAAGGTGCGACGATAAATGCAAAGTACGTACTAACGGCAACAGAAGGAGAATGTTCTACGGGTTCTGTTCGCCTCGAGGATGAGGAGGGGGAGGAGGAGGGGGGGAGGAGAAGGACAGAGGAGGAAGCGACTGCTTGATAAGCCGGACACGCGCGTCCTCTTTTCCTCCGTGCCGCGCTCGCTCAGACTTTTCTCGCGCGGAACCAACCCCTTGCGAGCTTGCACGCACTCGTCGCTCCCCATTCCGGGGCGGGAGAGAAACCGAATCGCGTTCCGCATCGACCCTATTTTCAAACGAGAAGCTACGATTTTGGAAATTACAGCCGTCCGCGAAACACAGGGATTATGAGGGTTGACGGTTTCCCGCAGTGTGCCGCCGCTAACAACGCGCGAACCGCTGTATATCGAAGCGTCGAGTCTTCAATAAACGGACGTTTGCCACGTTCCGCTTTAACGCCGCGGTTCGAGATCGTCGACGCGTCACGGAAAATTAAATCCGCGCGCCCGTCCGGCCAGGAAACCGACCAAATTTAATAAAAAAGAACGACGTTGGAGATCGTTACATCGTCGATGATTTGCAACATCGTTTGATCCGGCGTTCGTTCAAACGCGTTTGGAGAAATCTAGTTGAAATTTCCTTTCAGAGAGAAGGAAGATAATATTTGTTCGAGGAATTGACACTTACCAATTGTTTTAATACCAAACGCACTTTATGTTATGGTTATCTACCGTAACCGATCAAATAACCGATTGTGAAACAAAGTGGAGTACAGGTAATTTAATACAGGGAACAATGCACGAAATAACTTTTAGACAACAAGTGGAAAAGAATTGTATATATTCATTTTTATTTTAACGAAAGTTAATTGAACGAAAGAAGCAACGAATGCAGAATTTCAAGTGACAATTTTAAACGAAACGGTTGACACGTTTAGCGTCAAGAATTTATTTACGATCGACGATTGCACAGTGTGCAAGGTGAAAATCTGATGTGGCAGAATTTCGGAAATTGTCGTTGCAAAGTTTCTTTCGTAGGTTCTGATTGCAGAATTTTACTAATCGAATCGTGTCTTTGGCTATGAATTCTGATCGGCCTGATTATATTATTCATCTAGAATCGAATTTATCATTCATCTGAAATATTTATTATTTATCTAGAATTTATTCCCCGATTATTATTTCTATCTAGAATCAAAGAGTCTCGCGGTCGAGAAGAGCAAGAACGAGAGGTTCGTTTTTAAAGAACCAGAGGCGCGAGTGGCGGCAAATTTATGTGGAAATGTCGATTAGTCGCTGGCCTATAAGCCTATTTAACCGAAATGTCAAGATCGATTCGGACCCGCTTGTCCCTCGTTCGACCCTTCCCTCCCCCGTGAACGCACGAATCGATCCTACCTCTCCACTCGATACGGTCCATTCGGCAACTGTTGCAAACTTGCCGAGCAAACGCATAGAATTCGGGAATAATTTACACGCTAATGGGCGACGTTTATCTGATTGTTTGGAGAAACAAGCGGAGCGAGCCGGCCGATACATTATTAATTCGATAGGGTTGAATGAAACGGAATTGTTAGGGAGGTGGTTGATATTAATTCGTGATCCCAGCGAGGCGCGTGTTCCGGCTCCGATCGATAATAATCTGCCGCGCGGTTACGAAACGGCCTCGCCGATAAACGAAACAAGCAGCAGAAGTAACAGAAAAATCCAGGACACGATCGGTGTATACGGTATTTAAACGGTAATTGCGAAAGTCTGCGGTCGAAGCCTCGCGAACTCGCCCCCTCCCCCCCCTCCCCCCTCCCCCCGGTGGTTAATCCAGTTTATTGAGTTTTGTCGAGTTTTCACGGGGGAGAAGGGGGGTGGGGATGGCTGGAACTTTTGTAAGTAATTATTATAATTATCGTGGCAGGCAACTTTAAGTACCTTTCTTGCTTCGATAAATCGTTCCCCCTTTTCGCTCTCTTGTTTAATACCGGGGATACGATGGACTCGAGTCGCGATAATTAATCGGCCCGTTGCCCGAAATTCTAGCCGAAAAAGTAAAATCGACTTTTGCCACCCTCGGTCGTAAATAGTCTTGGCGGTCGTTAAGCCCTCCCACGATATCCAATCTCGTGGATTTTAGGTAATTTTCAACGTCGTCACGCGCCGCGCCAGACGAGTCATTGAAAAATACAGAATGCATAGGTTCTACGTGGTTATGTAAATTCCTCTCTCCCCCCCCCCTCCTGTGCTATACTCGGATCAAGTTGAAATTCGTCGACTAACCTTTGCGTCTGGGAGCAGGAAATTGGACACGTACAAACTGAACAGAAGTTACTGCGAGAGGTTTTTGGTCTGTGGTTACCTCCGCAGGCCGGTGCACGGGGAAACTCCAGCGTTCGATAGACTGAAAAAAAAGAGGGAAAAAAAAAAAAGAAAAAAACATGATTTCCGAGCGATACGTGGGAGGACAACTTTGATTATGAACCGAGAGACTAGATGTTTGCTCGAATAAGCGTTGATCGATTCCAATTTCATTTATTACATGTCTCTGTACGATTATCAAAGTGAAAGGAAATGAAAATGAAAATTCCACGAGCGAAGAACTGTCCTCCTAACCATCGTTTGGTAAAACGTTTAAAGAAGAAAACATTTCGAGGCAACCTCGTTGAACCTCTTCCCACGAGAGAGCAAGACAACTGCGCTCTCTTCGTCTTGGTCGAAAGTCGGCAAACAGTACGAATTAATTATCATTCGTCGCATACTCGTCGCATACTGGAACGCAGCTATTCTCGCGAGTACGTCCCCCATCAGGGCGGAAGGGGGGAGGGGGAGGGGGAAGTAGGTGAACGTTAAATAATAAATCAGCACCAGTCAAAGAAATGACACGTTTTTTGAGAAACGTTATTTGTTATTAAATACGCTGGGCGAGGAGGCATGATTATGTGAAACGCGGTCGCAAATTTGATGCTTCATTTCGAGATGATTCTCTCAAAATACAAACACAAATTTCACGTTATTATTTTTTCATCGAGTTGATAATCAACTTCGATTGAAGAGCTCCCGACGGAAGGCGACTATTCTCCACGTTTGTCTCTCTCCAGAGAAGCAAGAAATTGCTTTCGCGTTAATTGTGTCGTTTAACAGTTGTATTCAATTAAATTACGAACTTTAATCGATAACAAGTGAAGATTGTTTTTAGAATACGTTGATTGCAGAAGATTGAAAAATTACCAAGGATAGTTTCTCTTGTATGAAATACGTCTGATATTTTAAAACTTTAACGCGTGAAATTTAACTTGAAAGTCATGAAATTGCAATCATCGGAAACCCACCGGTTTGTAAAATCGGATTCAGATAAATTCTTTAATCCTCCGATGCCTTTTTAAGCGCGCGCCACGATCATCTCCCCCTCCCCCCCTCCCGTTGGAATTTCATTCTATCGTGCCTCATTTCGCATACGCACGGCCAACGTAGGACGAGAGTCAAAGGGTTCATTTCCAAAAACGAATCAAGACTACGCGATTCCTCGAGCAGCCGTGGCATTCGCCCATCCTTTGTGCAACTTCTAGGAGTGCGCAAAGGGGCTGCAGAAAGCGGCAGTTCAGTTCCCGTGGTATGCGCCCGACGAATGGCGTGCATTAATTGTCCATTGTTTTCCAGCCGTTCTGGAATGCTTTACATCGGCTTCTGTCGTCGTACCCGACTCGTTGATTAATATATCCATACTTTCTCGCGCCTATGTGAACGCCGTGAAAAAAAGAAAAACAACGCCAGCGGAGGCATAACAGATTACGTGCACTTCGAGCTTAATCGAAGCTTTCGTTCGATACAAGTTCACTCTTTCAAGGGAGACACTTTCGAGAAAGAATACTCGATATCTTAGATCTCGCGCTGTATTTTCCTTGAAATTTGAGAAAAACTTGCAAAAGAGTCGATTTGGCGGGAAACTTGAAATTAATAAAATATTCAAGGTGTAGTGCTTCTCACGATATCTATTAAGGAAAATAATTTCCCAACGGGTAATTAAATTGTCAAATTATTATATTCACGAAGATGTGAATTTGCACAGAGATAAACTCATTAGCGGGTGCATGCAGGGAAGAAAGCTCATCAGCGAAATATTTAGCGATGGGTAGTTAAGTTTCATGGAGCTTTCGCAAGGAAGAGTGCTCGTTTCTTCTTTCATCGTGATGATAAAGCGAAGCGTGGGGAGCGCATACACAGTGTAGCGACGTGGAAAACTTGTACGATGCGGGAAGGCAGAGAATAAAGGAAGCCTGCCGCATCGACGGCTACACGTGGATCCATACGTGGAAATTGGAAATGCTTTGCATAGTTGCCACAGGAGATTCACTCCTGGCTAGTTCGCGGACGATACGGTTTGATGGCGATTTCGAATGGGTGTTCGTTTCCCGGAAAATTGCGTAAATTCGGTGTGATTCAACTTTCCTCGTGGTGTCGGCTTCATCCAATGAATTCTCGATGAGCCGAAGAAAAACAATCGCAGACATAAATCGTCTGCTTGCTGTCGGTGTCGCGATAATCATGCTTGAAACAATCCGTGCAGATTGACGAGATTGATTCACGATAATTTCAGGAATACATACAGTGGCTCGCGATAAAGTTTAAGCAGTCAATCATATATTGATAAAAAAAACAATTGAGCCAACATTTTGTAAATGTAGTTCGAGGCAACTTGCGTTCCAACGCAAAGGGCTTAACGCACGGTTGAAACGTGCGCACGGAGATTGACGAATCCAAAGTACAATAATGCGAGGAATATACGTAACGTCACGTGGGTAAATCGGAAGATCCTTATCGTGCGTTGATACGAATTGTAGAATCCACGATGGCATCTCAGGAATCACACGGATGCCTTATGTATGCATAATACCTCCCAAAGGGTGCGGTTTGTTCGCCGGTGTGAAACAGCGGGAACAGAAATGTGGCGTGTTTCGTCGGTGATACTAATTCTTGCATGACACGACAGCTGCGAGGCGGGACGTGCAAGCGAGCTTGCCCTTGTCAGAAGACTAATTCTGCTTCCGAAACTTCTATGAATACTGAGAGCGTGTGCGGTGTAAAACTGTTCAGGCTAGAAGACGCGCAACATAGAATTAAATTTGCCGCTGAAGGGGAAAGAAACTGGATCAAACTTTCAAACTCTTCCAGAGGGGAGGGAGAAGAACAAACGGGGAAGAAGGGGGGAGGGGGAGGTAGCCGCGCTGTCTCGCGAGACACCGAAATTCTTTGAGAATTAACAATTTCCCTCCCGGTTCCTCCGCGTTAAACTTTACATGGTTAAACAGACTAATCCTCAAACTCCGTCGAGTCGCGTGTTGTTACATTAACGTCGTTCTTGTTACTTTTAACATTGATAACAGCCTGGCAACTGTACACAGATAACGCGAATACGTCTGATTGTACACAGGTTGATACTCCGCCGGAACAATATTGGGTTACCCCATAGTAAAGATATTGACCGGAATAATGCACGTCCCTGGCGAGCTTTCTAAGCGTCTCCGCGATACTTTTCAAAGGTAACTCTCTCCCTCTCTCCCTTTCAATAATACCATGCCAAATGATACGTACGAAAATGGCGGCGTAACGATTACGCGATACCGAGTGCTCAAAGCAGCATGATCGTTCCTGAACAAATTGCTGGAACGATTCCTTTTTACACGCCATCTTTTCCCGAATAGAACGAAAGCGCAGCTAAACTTTGTGACGTTTCAGAAGAACGCGTCTCAGCAATCGGCGAACTCTTGCCGCTTGGCTTTTGTCTGGGAATATTAAAGCGGTGCAATTTTCGCTAAAAAGAGAGTAACAGGCTCACTCAGGGATATGGGGTGAACGAAGCGTGAAAACGGGATAGATGGTTTCTTTTTCCCTCCAGCCGCGGTAAATATTATAATAACGCTTAGAGTTGCGGGATAAAAGAAAGAGAGTTGCACAGAGGAATATTTAAGTACAGTTAGCACGGAATTACATTCAAAGGTAAAAGAATTCTACTTACGGCGATTTTATTACCATGTCGGGATGGATTTTTATTGCTACTTTAGAAGAAGTCTTATTGAGAATATGTGATACGGTTTCGTATTGTACAGTTACCTCTCACATGGTGCAAAGGACAGGCAAACACAGAGAATGGTATATTTAAATGGAGTAGCCAGGTCTCACCCTAGGAACAGATATCGGTATATTATAGAAAAGAGCGCATTGAAAAAGGGGAAGTTAATAAAATATTTACACATTTTTTACACAGGAATGAGAAATATAAACTGACACTTTTATATTCGTATTTAGCTTATTTCTTGCCGCATACGGTTGCACGCACGCATCAAAGAGCGAGCGAACAGATTAAAGCAATCCCTGGATTCATGGATTATTAATTTTTCATCAAAGAAGATGCTTCACGTTACATGCTCGTTTCAAAGGTGAAACTAGGATAGAAAAACGGGACGGTTACGATATAACAAGTGGTCGACGGTTGATTTATTCGTTGATTCATTCCAGTTGCTTCATAAAATTTAATTACGAGACGCGAAGAGCAGAACCGATTAGAGAGACACGATGCGCGACATTTTTAATAACATTGACTATACGTCGAAAGATAGCGGTCTACATTTAAACAGAACGAGAAATACGCGTTTCTGCTTCACTGCGCAGGAATTGATCGATGAAACCGCGGCGCGCATTTGATTTCAATTTCGCCCACGTTTGGCGCCATTTCTATTCGAAAGCGCGGGGATCGACTATCACCGGCAAGTTACGTACATAACGTTCCATATTCCACCGCAAATAGTCCCTATTTGCGAAATTACATTTCCACGAAACGCGTTACAGCGTTTTCTTCGAAGAAAAGCACAGGAGCTTGGCGAACCAGTCGATTTATCATCATTTGTTACATTAATCCAACGCGGTGACACAATCGGGTCAACATAACCTCTCAGGTAATCGCGTCGATACTCGCGACAATTATGCCCACACGTCCCTCGCATTTATTTGCAAACCAGTCGTCACAAACGAGAAAAGAATTGAATCATCGTTATGTTTTACCTTGGGGGAAACCACGACTAAACTTCGACGTTCGCTCGATCCATCGTAGTAATTACAGCCGGGACGTTGTACAGTTTACCGCGTTAAGAAGTTTTTTACGCGTGTAATTACCGCGGAGACCGTTGGCGGGCGCATCGGTATCGAATCTGTGTCGGTGTCGGTGATCCAGCTTGGAATTCCCTGTAACCGTGGAGCTATAGTCCTGCCGGCGAATTTGGATGCAGGCTGCGTCGTCGCAGGGGGAAGGAAAAAAAAGCTTCAAGTTCGAGCGTCTCCAGGAAGTCCGAGGTTAGGCGCCTCTCTCGCATCAGTGGCACATATACAGAAGAGGTAGGCGTGGCACTCTCTGCTGGCCCGTTGGATGCTTGCGCGTGCACACCGAGAAACAGAGACAGAAGCTGCATACACGCGCGCGCGCGTGTGTGTGTGATATAGGGAGAAACGCGAGAAAGCGACGAGGGCGCATCGGTGTGTACGGCACCCTCGAACGAGAAGCGAGGTTGCGTGATAGAGTGGGACAGATTATGCGGTGGATGCACGCTCGTAACGGAGACGGATAGATCGGAGGACAGAATACGAGATAGCGAGCGAGAGAGAGACGGTTCAACGGCAAAAAGCCTAAGGACGAGAAGGATAGGAAAATGATAAGAGAAATCAGGTACGAGAGAGACGAAGGGATGCCTGCGCGGTAATTGGCGAGAAAAAGACGAACAGAATTGAAAGAGGGACGATAGCGTGGTGTAAGGGAGAAACGGCGAGTGGCAGCGAGACGAGGAGGCGACTAGAAAAAGAAGATTTTCGTTCGTTGTTTACGGGAAAGAGAGGGAACTAACTTGAACGCGCGGAAGGGGTGAGTTGGAAGAGCGAAAGAGAGGGGGTCGTAGTGAGCGAGACGGGATGGTGGTTTCAGTCACCGCCCGATCCTCGGCGCGCACGGTTTCCGAGTAGGTGTTCTTCTCGTCTTTCGTCGCGAGAATCGTGGATTAACGAGGTCGTTCAAAGAGTGGGCCACGCTGTTCGCCTATCGACTGTTTGCCGATGTGAATTTCGATACCAGCTGCTCTAAACTCCGCTGTCGTCGCCGATTTATCGAAGCCTGTTTCACTCATGGATCAGCTGCGCGACAAGTTCGAAAGAAAAGTGGTGTGACAATCGGTCGTTAACGGCAGGCCGTGTTTTCAAGACTGTTTTTTATTTTCAACTTGAACGAACGTTTTCGTTTCTCATTTCGAAGACGGTTCATGCCCCGCGTGACAAATGTATCGAGTGCGAAACGTGAAATTTGATTGGTTTGCGCCGCGGTGAACGGTTATGACATAACCTACAACTTAACGTTCGCCATTGGTCGTGCATCGATATATCGATCGGAGTGATCAATATGTGACAGATCGATGTGGCAAGTTAACCTCTTCGCGATATAAACGATACTTTCACTCGTGTGTGAGAGAACAACGAAAGGATTTTTCTAGTGCATATGGACCGAAACTTTTCTTTTTACGCTATCTGTCGGCACGGATGGGACATTTCTCTTGTTCTGCGCGCTCGTTCCAGGACACCGACAACGGTATTCGCCTTCTTCCACGGATTTTCCACGTCGATCTGTCTCGGTGAAATGCAGAGGTTCGCCCGTCGGTGCAAGATGTCTAAACGAATTTAGGTAAGTCCAATTTCAACTTACATTATACGACCGACTGGATGACTAATGCTCGAGAAAGTTATGAAACTCTGTTCGCGGATAGCGTACGATATCAGTTACGGAGTTTCTTTTAAGACAAATAGTCTCTGTTATACTTTAGAAAATGGAGTATTATTTATAACATGATTTACGATATGTTACGATTGCGGTCAAATTGTAAAATATTTATATTTTGAAATATTGCCAGAGTACTAGTATTTTTGTACGATTTAAGAACGCAAAATTGAAAGTCGCAATTTACGAAATATAAACAATAACAAAGGTTCTGCGACCTACATACACGCAGCATATTCGAGAGGGCTGAGTGAATCTACATTTTCCCAGAAACGAATCATAATATTCGTATTTACGTAATAGTTTTTGCTACGAGTCTTCGAGTCCTCGTATCTCCAAGTCTGTATATTTTATTAAATTAATATACACAGGTGAAAAAAGCGAGGAGAGCTCTAAATGCAGCTGCACATTCTGAAAACGAAAATATGTTTTTACGCTCGTGGTAGAAATAATTTTCCCTCTGAAATGATTAAACCGAAACGAGCTCAGTTGGAAATGTTATTTTTATAATTCCAAGCATACTGTGTTTGCCCTAATGTTAAAATATTATCTGTCTCGATAAATTCTTCAGTTGGAAATGTCACTGTTGTAGCATCAAACGCGATGTTAAAATACCATTTGTCTCAACAAAATTATGTTGTTAATTGTGTTAAAGTTGTTTTTTTTGCTTTCTGCAAAATTTTTGCTTCCGTATTGAAATATTTCGCAGAGTGACATTGAAATCAACAAAATTCAACGAAAACGAATTCGCGTTCTCTTTTTCTTTTATCTTCGATTTGAAGATCGAACCATTTAATGCCAAGATTCCGCATACAAAAATGCGTTACTATCGTACACACAGTTATAATTGAATGAACTGCTGCGTTAAACGAGCGGATATAATATATTTCCTCTCCAAACATCTTCATCCTCGGTCCGTGATAACGATTAGAATTCCGGTCGGGGGCGTAGTGATCTCGTAACGTGATTTACACCGTTATTTCTTCATTACGAAATAATTGGCTCGGAGGAAAACCGGGAGGGAACTCCGTTCACCCAACGAGCCTCGAATATTGCGATCGGCATAACGCTACACACGCTCTTTAACGTAATAAAATGACTGCTCTCCATTCCCTAATGGTGACTCTTATAAAACTGCTAGTTCCATTATTGCTTGCCAAACATAATAGCGTCCCATTATCCCGCGTATTTCTTGCTTAAACGTAGCATCGATATTTTCGTTGCCGCGTTACGCGATACTTAATTTCTGCGGGAACTACCGGTAAAAGGGAGCAAAGATGGGAAAGGGAGAGAAAAGAGCCGGTGGAAATAAAAAAAGGAAGAAGAAAAGAGAAAGAAGGGAAAAACAGGTACACAGAGACAAGAGAAACACGGTGTATCTGAAAGTGGAAACCAAGCGAAGGCGAAACGCTATTTCGCTAATGGAAAGTCAGATCCACAAATCGGCGATACAGCCGTTTTCATTTCTTTGTGTTTTAAGATCGTTCCAGCAGACTTTTCAATCCGGGTCAACTTGCACATCCGGTTTGGATCGATATCGAACCAGGCTGTGTAAGGTAACAAACAGGGGCGGCGAGGTTGGAAAATTGAAATTGTTTCGGCCAGCAGTAGTGTTGTCAAAAATGTTATCAATATCTCGCACGAGAAACTTGCCCTTTTTTTGCCTACCTTCACCTCGTGCAAAATGCACGAGAAATCATAACACGTTACTCCTGGTGAAAGATCTCGATATTTTCTTCCATTTTCCTAAGAAGTACGACAGAAATCGCGTCCGGAATGTTGAAGCACCAGGTTTATCTTTGCTCCTCTGTTTCTTCCTCGAGTCGCGCGATTCTCGAAGAGATCCTTCAATCATTTTTTCTCGAGTAACGAGCATGTTTCTCCTGCTTGGGAAACAGACACATTCCGCTGTCTCCGTTCGTGCGCATAGCTCGGCGAAGGTCTTAATTAGCGAATCAAATTTGAGTACAGTTAAAGCGCGACGGCTGGGATTTCCTGTGGTCTAGCCACGGTGTACGCCGATAAAGTTTTGCAGTCAGGCTAAAAGCCACTTGACCCGTTTTTCCGCGAAACGAAACAATGTCCGGCTCGGTAAACTCCGTGAAAAAACACTCGGCTCAATGTAAATATTTTTCCGCATACCCTTTCTGCCGGCGTTCTGCGACGCGACCGCCGAGCAATCGTAGTGGTTCCAACCACAGAGAGTTTGTCCCACCCTCTGTGTATGCGGTTGCCAGTGTCGCTGGCA
The DNA here is from genome assembly GCA_036937485.2 of Tetragonisca angustula. Classification (NCBI taxonomy): domain Eukaryota; kingdom Metazoa; phylum Arthropoda; class Insecta; order Hymenoptera; family Apidae; genus Tetragonisca; species Tetragonisca angustula. The sequence goes on along the minus strand of JAWNGG020000288.1, from coordinate 166,003 downwards.
AACAGCCTGTTGACGTCTTGCGGTTCGATTTAAAGGCTGGTACGCGGGGGTAAATCCCGCGATTCCAGTGTTCCAAGCTGCTTTGAATATACAATCGTCGTGACAAATATGCGAGAAAGATGGAAAGTAGAACGAGCGAACGTGGGGGAACGAGTGAATTTCTGATACGGTTCCATTGTTTCGCGGTGCTTTCAATAGGCACCACGATCGGCGGCGACAAATATGCAAAGTAGAATGAATAAACGTAGAGTTTCTGGTCGAAGATTTTGAATGCGAGAGATTGAATTAACGAGAGTGGCGTTACGACGCGAGATCGAGTTTACTTTGCGCGTTGTTTCGTTTTCAGTTGTGCAACGATACTTTTTTTTTTTTTTTGTACAATTTTACCCAATTACTTTGGAAACTCGTTTCAGAAGCGTTTCCTTTCTTTTTTCATAGATAGATAGTCTGGTTTTTAAATGGATAGCTGGCTCGCGTCTGGTGGTTAACGATAGTCGATCAGATACGTCGATCGCGTGCAGTTCTGCAGTTACAGATTGCAATAACCTGCAGGTTGTAGCTGCAGATGTTGCGAGTTTGCCGTGGTGGATTTCGCGCAGTCAAAGACACTAGTTCTAGCAGATGGTGATTAACGTGCCGTACGTGTTCAGGTCGAGGTGTCTATCTCGTTTCGCCAATAGACATTAAATTGCGGCACACAATAAGATCGATAACGCGTAGATAACGTGCGTACTGTGTCATCAGTCAGAGCTGAAGATTCCCAGTTCGACGATCAACGACACACTTTAGCATTAGATAGTAAATTTTACAATGGTACGTTTCTAAATTAAACGTTAAATATTATTTTTACATATCATTTAAATATATGAATATTAAGTGTTACTTTTAAAAATGTTACGTCAATCTCGAAATCAAAATTCAGCCTCGCAATGAGAATTTTTCCTTCTACACGAAACTTTCTTTCGCTTTTGTTTTGCGCTTTTTCGTTGTAAGAATCGTAAAATCGATCGTCGATTCTCTCTTTCCGATTCGGAAATAATAATTCGAGCGATCCGTTGGACGAACGTCACGGACGATAATAAGCGCGACGTCGTGTGTACCGTTTTGAGCAGAGTAATCGGTCGACAGTTATTGGAAACATTTTGTTGTCGGGGTGAGAGGATTTGTTCCGTAGCTGATCTTGAATTCATCGAAGCACGTACGGTATTGTGTGCCATATTTGCAGATTTTGAGAACATACACACACACACACACACACACACGCGCACGCATGCATATCACGGAAGGAAATATCTCTCTGTTTTTCTCGTTGTACACCCGCGAGCCATTGAGAAACGAACAGGACCGTTTTTACTTGCTTCGTGACCAAGTAACTGTGACAAATGTATACCGCCATCCTGTGGATCGCTTCCGTTATTGTTTTGATATTTTTCTCCTCCTCTGTGTAAGAGGAATGTTGATTCTCTCTCCGTTGTTTCTCAATCGTTGGAACCGAGAGCCAAGAGCCAGAGCTCTCAGAGATTTAGCACGGCCGTGACGAGTCGACTCGTTCGTCCGTATTCCTCCGCGTTTTCTATAGAGAACTAAGTAATTCTGGCCGGAAGCTACAGCTTTTCCGACGGAAAGACAAAAGAGACGAGAAGGAGAAAGGGTCTCGAAGGAAACCCGCACACGCGGATGTAGTACATGCACGTATAGAATGGATGAGGTCAAGTGGCGTCAAACAGGATGATGTCGCAGGAGAGAGACTGAGAAATTGGCCGGACAAACCGGATCGTCCTTTGGCTTGCTTCGGCGACCTTCAATTTTCTTTTCCTATCGCTTCATCCGTTCCATCGGATAAGATGTTACTCCGCGGCGACCGCCATTGTAAATTATTTCAGTTCGTTTCGAGCCGCCGATTGAAATGACGAAATTAGCCCGTATTATACTCGATCTCGGGGGCCGCTGCTGCTCAAGAGTGCAAGCTGTCACACTTCTTCGAAAGTTTCGCCGATAATCAGATCAAAAGCTCGTTAACTATTGAAAACTCTTGACACGCCGATAATGTCTCGCGTTTCGATCATCCCTCCCGCCACCCCTTTCTCTCCCTTCGTCGATTTTTTCCAATCCCTTCCTCTTTCCTTCGCTCCGTGGCACCGAGAACGGGGGAGGGACGCGAGGAACGCCGAGATTTCAACTTTTCCGTCCGGGCCCGGGTGTAATTAAGGGTAACCAAACTCGCAAGTTTCTGCCGGCTCTTTGTCGAGAATAATGCCCTCGCAGACGGCGTACTCGAAATTGATCGACGACCACCACGTATTCCACCGTCGAAAACGTACCGCGAAATCGCGACGAATTTACGAAATGGCTTGGATTTTTCTGCTTCTGGTTACGCGCTCCTCTGTTCGATACATCAGCACTCCTTCTCTTCGTTGCGAAATAAATATCAAGGGGTTGGATAACGTTACACAGGAGGAGTTGCGAGAGAGAGAGAGAGAGAGAAGATTTCACGCCGGTATTGCGGAAAAAAGCCTCGAGCAATTCCACGTTCTAATTAGAGTCCGCAATTTCTCCGGTCATAAACGCGCCCGGATAAAACTCGACTGCGAGACGACTGCATACGAAATCAAATGCGAAACTAAAGGAGTCACGTTCGTAACATAAAACGAACGTACGACGTTGCTTCTTCCCGTACAATTATCCCGTGACTATCATCGTCGGAGTTACATCCGAAACGCGAGGATTCCACGAGCAGGGTTCCCGCGAACTGCGAAATTTCTGCGAGCATCCGAGCAGCTGGAGAAACGAACGGAACGATTCGAGCGGGATCATCCGGATGTCAGGCGTTCGTATTGCGGGCAATAATTTATACCGGCGTGAATTATGCATGACTTAGTGGCCGATAGATTATACATTGTAGCCCGGACCGCGTAAAACTCGGGCTACGAGAGTATAATTTTCACCGAGCGTTCTCCCGCGGCTATTATCGGACATTAATTACCCGGCTTCGTAATTTTATCGTTTGCCTGTCGTTAATACGGGCACCCGCGCGTCTATTATTGTTCCATTAACGACCCGCAGCTGGGACAACAGCGGCGGCGGTTAATCAATGGACGAGTGTAATTCGATTTCTCCTCCACGTTCAAGTGCTCGCGACAATTTTTTTCGCACGACAAGGTCTGACGAAGTAGAGCGTAGAGCGAGATGTTACATTCGCGATTTTTACATTCGAAAGTTCGCGAGCAGTGTGACGGTGTACACCCACATCTGCTGACAGCTCTGTGTCAGTCAGTGGGATTGCAAGCTATCGAGAGATTCATCGCACCTTGTGTCTCTAAATATGGCGTAAAAATATAAAAGCTGTAAAAATACAAAAATGTAGAAATGTGAAAGCTTAGAGTACCATAGAGTACAGAGCGTTGTAACGCTGTATGTTTCTAACAGGATGATTGTCACCTGCGACAAGTTCAATCTGTCGCCGACTCCCACATTATTCCACGGTTCTATAAAATGTTATATAACGTAATCGGTTTTGGCGACCTTAGATAAATGCATACGAAATGCAAACAATGAATTTTTCACGATGATAGCACTCGCGATCGTATAGAATTCGTGAGTGTGTATTACCTTTATACCTGTGACCTACTGGAAATTGATCAACATTCGCAAACACTTCACGTGGCCAGTGAACGTCGAACACTTGCCTCCGCCGCGAATTTATAACATCATCGTGCCGGTAGTCCCGTTTCGACGGAATTTCATAAGCGTCTCGCGTACCACCCCCTCCGGAGGACCACTCCTATGGAATTCTCATAACGACGGCCATAGCCACGTTGTGCGCGAGATTTTTACATACAGCGTTTTCTCGTTCATCCTCTCTTCTCTCAGTCTACTATTCCTAAGCTCTCGAGCAGACCTTTGATCGTATTGATAGTATACGGGGTAGTATCATCACGTACTGCCATCTAGATTTACGTCATTATTATTACGCGTAGCGAGAAATGTTTCAGATGAAGTTGAGTGCTTTCGAAAGGGGTACATTTTGACGATACTAGTTTTCTTGTGGACGTGTATAGGACATATAAAGATTCATTAACGTTTGTTTAAATTGAATCATATATTTTTTACTGCATCAGTTGATGCACCTTGATATCCCTTATGAAAACGTATTTAACCTTTTTTATGTTAAAGTCATTAGTTTAGGAGATATTTTAATTTTAATTTTGTAAAATTATCGTATGAAAGACATGGAAGAAGAAGGACAGTATTCTTATATGTACACTGTCTTTGTCTTTCACTCAAATCCATTCAACCATCTCGAAATCCATTCAACTTCATCTGAACCATTTTTCGCTACGCGTAATAACAACGACGTAAATCTAGATGACAATATTTGGTGATCCACCCTGTATATGATCTGTTTTTTTTTAAATTGTGAAGTTTGTTGCCATCATATGTAGCACATAACTGAAAACTGGAACATGTAATACTGGTACCGAATATTTTCTCGACTAACATCTACACGAATTTTGTTCGTGTGCCTCGCGGTATTGTTGGTCCATTTTACTTACACTTGCTCGTCGTTGTTCACAGATATAATTTTACGCATAATTCCGCGAAATTGGTTCTACGTACCGTTAATTACGATTCAACGTGCGGTCCCTATCATTTTAGAGTTAATTGCGCTTTGTCTGGCGATCGCGCGCGGTTTCTAAACACGTAGCCGCTTGAATGGATTACACGCCCCCTGTGTCACAGACACACGATCCAAATCAAATATGATTGTTTAACGCGAGACGGAACAGCCCGTTCTGTAAATGCGATTTCTGTGAGCCTGTTTGTTCGTCGATTCGTCCGCTGGGGCAACTTCGATTCAGCTTTCGCTTTCGATCGCTTCGATGTTCGTGTCCAAGATTTCGAACGTTAATTCGTTCTTTCGAGCAAATAAAAAAAGGAATGTAGATAGATATGATAGATGAGAAAGAGAGAGAGAGAGAGAGAGAGAGAATGTGTGTTTGCGTTTTGGGATTTAATTTACTCGGAAGTTAATATCACGAAAGGAGATGAGGCATTTAGTTTATCAAGTATCATTACCTTCTGCTCGATGCGTACGCATTCATTTCGAACCGAAAGGTCGACAAAATTCAAGGGGAATTTTTTGCAGTGCGAAATTATCCGTGGTGATTTCGGAATCGCGAATAAAACATAACGTTGAAACGTGCGTATAATAAGTTCGTGCAATTGTCCAATTACGTACGAGAATGAAACTTGAATATAATAATAACGGCTACGAGAAATATTGTATTTGTATTTTCCACCATTCGTATTTATTGTCGTAGGATTCGATCGATTTTGAACAATTAAATTTCATGATAATTAACTAATTAAACTTCGCGAACGACTATAGAAATTTGACTTGATCGAGTAGAGCTGAAATGTTAAAGGCTCGGTTGAAAATGTGCCTCGTCGGGAAATAAGGGAATATATCGATTCTCTTGCCTTATTGGTAGACGTGAACGGAGCGGAGGACACGTTGTCAGAATAAGCAGTACTCGAAACGTTCCCCTTCGAACGCATCTAAACACTCACTCGACGGTAGCAAATCGTGCACTCGAAATTTCAATTTGCCCATTCACGTGCTCCTCGTCCGGATCCAAACATAACCCGTGAAAACCGCGAGTGGCAGTACAACAACGAATCAAACCCCACTGGAAGCTCGATTAACTCCTCTGTATTAGGTTTCCCCCTTGGCAAAAACCCATGGTGGTCTCCAACAACTCTTAATCTCTTGGTAGCAGAGCAAATTAGCGAAAAAATCGTATACGAATTAACTTTGCAAGAAAGAAAGGAGAAAATCTACAAACAGACTGTAGGAAAGAAATATATAAAAATCGAACAAACGCAGACGATTCTTTGAACTACTTGCCCCTACTTTCCTGATCACTAGTGCTACGAGAGAGTGGGGGTCGTGCACGGCGAGGAAATTTCAATTGGCAGTGGAGGGGGGTCAGGAAGGAAGGGGAAAGGGCCAGCAGACCGCCAGTTCGCTGACTCTTGCTTTAAAAAGTCCAGTGAACTATATTTTATTTTCTAAAGTTAGGGCTTTATTTCTTATCTTAAATATAAACATATATTTATTATGTTAATGTTTATACAATATTGCTTTTTCTTTGGTATCTGGCACGCTCTTATTATAACTTCATCAAACATGTTACACCGTCTTCTTAAAATTTCTCTCTTCTTTTGTTTCACATCATTAAATCATACACTCCTGTCTTTCTTAGGTCCTCTCTCCCATAACAGATGTCACCACAAAGCACAATCACAAATGTACCAATATCCTAATGTATTTGTTAAATAATTTACAGACTTCGCGAAAACCATCAGTGTATATATATATATATATTTCTTTCAAGTCATTAAATCATACATACACTCCTGTCTTTCTTAGGTCTTCTCTCCCATAACAAATGTCACCGCACAGCACCATCACAAATGTACCAATATCCTAATGTATTTGTTAAATAATTCACAGACTTTGCGAAAACCATCAGTACATATATATATATATATATATATATATATATATATATATATATATACACATATTCCATTCGACTCTTTTAATCAATGTTTCGAGCCTTCATCTTCGAGCTTCTCACGTTCAAGCGTCAAACACTCGTGTTTGATCGATCATACGATGACGTTAAATTTTCTACCAGTGGACTGTACGGCGTTATCGTTGACGTATCGTACGACGCGTTTGTCGTTCGTCGCGAAGTTATTCGTCTCGGGTCGCATGAAACGGCCGGTGCTTATAGGACGCGGTAATATTTTGGATCTGAGCAGTGGCCGAGCGAGCTGCAGCGCAAGCAGACCAAAACGCTGCAGGAAGGCCGGGGTAGTCCGGGGTCACGCTCGGGATTTATCGCCACGTACTTCTTACCAACGAGCCGCACATTTTGAGCGCGGCTCGTGCGCGCTATCGTTTCCGGTGTTCTTATAATGCGACCCGGGGGCAACTTCTTGGCCCCGGTATTTACAACAGCTCGCGTTGAGCGACGCGGAACGAAACACGTACGTGCGACCAAACTGACGCCACGTATTTTATTCTCCTACATACACTTCTGCCGCGATTTGTTCGTTCGTGTCGCGTTCGAGTTTATTACGTTGATTGATTCGTTTGGCGACCGATCGAACATAATAACCGGTCGCTTGAACGTTAATTAATTCGAATTTGTGATGGATATTGAGGTATCAGAGATTACGTGATCGTTGAAGCGTTCCTGTGTTAACTGGCGATAAACGAGCGACGAAATGTTATACAAGCAAATATTAAACAAATGAAAGCAATGTTTCGTCGTGCTTGTTTACAGAATAGTTTCGTTCGTATCCGTGAAAGTGTAAATGATAAAAATAAATGATGGAAATTTCATTATTCGCGGCACAAGGAGTACAAGTGACAAAGAATGTTAACAAGAGGCTCACATTCTCGCCTGATTAACATAAGTTGTGATAATTTCGAAGCGATCAACACGCAACTAACGTACACTCTTTTTAGTGCCGCGCTATATTGAATAAAATGGCAAAATGCCATTTACGATAATAATATCGATTAAAACGAATAAAATGAAGTGTTAGCAAAGAATAAAAACAGCACAGAAAACAAGTACAAAGAAGAATATTATTTTATTAATATTAATAATAAAATAATTAATAATTAATAATTAATATTAAGAAGGAATATTTTATTTTTACATTCGCTGATCGTTGTGCGACGCATTTCGCACGAAATCACCATTTCCTCTGCTTTAAGGACGGGATCGACGTGCGCTGCCCGAGTTGAGAAGTTGCTGAATATTTCAGCTGTCGGGCAACGATATTTCTAATTACTTAGAGGCACCGGGAAATCTCCTATGGAGTAACCAGTGGGTGCAACTTCGCTCTGGACTCGATGCAATACTAATGGATGCTTCGTCACGTCGTGTAATATTTATTCGCGTATTTTCCTGCGGAACGACCACGCCAACAGTTCACTGTACACTCTGGATACTTGGTCTGTGTGTGTGTGTGTGTGTGTGTGTGTGTCCGGCGCGAAAGGATGAGAAAAAGATCGGTCGGTTTGAATCGAGAGTGACAGGGATAGATCGTCGCGGTTTACGGAACAACATACCGCGCACGCGGAACGGCGACAGAGTTTCGGCTTAGGTTAGGAAACCTGGGTCGTAGCGATGTGTATTCATCATAAAGCAATGAAATTTCTCTGTGCATTCTCGTACAAAGCACTCGATCAAGTCTCAAATATTCAACACGTTCGTACGTTTTCTCTCTCTCTTTTTTGCTTCTCGTAGTCGATCCTTGAGTTTTTCGAATTGGACGACAGGGGTATAGTGGTCTCACAGTGGAACGCGATCGGTTTAATCGAACGGGCGTGAAGAGACGTAGAGGCGCTCGTGAGATTCTCGTAAACAGTCTCGAAGTTGGCGTGAACGAGACTGAAAATGCTCGCGAGGAGAAATAAAAACGGTGCCAGACGTTGCTCGGCCAACTCAACTACTTGGTCAATTCCAGGCCAACTTCCGTTTGAACTCGCGCCGACCGAGGAGTCTGCTTTCAGTGGAACTTCTGTCGGATTAAAATCTACCTTGATGATCCTTTCGCGTGTAGTAACTTTGCGAGTTATTTCGCAATTTATTTCTTAGATACAAAGAACATTCGTCGATTATAAATAATTGTTTGCACGGTGTTCAGGACAGTCGCGATTCAGATGTCAATCGTATATTTCCTTATGTAGGGGTAGGAAACGAATAACTATAATAGATTTATTGTTAACTTAATTATCTGACTTCCACTATAATTTGTAACTTTCTTTGTAACTTTGATCAACTGTTCCGACTTGTTATAACTGTACAAAAACTGCCTTTACTAATTAACTTCTTGATTATTGTCTCGATACTGATTTACTGTGGCCACAGATTGACTAATCTCCAAGTCCTTTTTTATAATAACATCTCAGGATTAATCAGCAAGTGTCAGGAAAAGTTCTCGAATTTTCCATCGCTAGCTCTTGAACGGTTATTTTGTGAAAACGATGTTGTCGCGTATACAATTCTTCGAGTGCGCACTTGCTATGACATGGTGGTCCTTATGGTGCGGAAGACCTCGTCGTACTTGAGGTTGACCCAAATTTACGGGACGCCTTGTTTGGAGTTTCCTAAGTGATCAAATTCCTGATTTACCATACTGGGTTGGACTAGGTTACACATCCACTGGGTCATAATTGATACGCATTCTTGGCTCGCGATACACGATGAAGTCGCTTGTTGAACAATTTCGTCCATCAGTTCTCCTTTCTACGTTCGATTTTAGAAATTCGCATCTTGAACGTTGTTCCGAATTACTGGACATCGTCGAGCCACGCGTAGCGTAACACCGAGTAATAAAAATTCTTCGTTTCTGATTTTCCGCGCAATTTACCAAGATGCGGCGCGTAAGCTGTCTTGTCACACAATCGCCAGCACGTGGTATCAGTAGTATGGTGAGACAGTATCGCGTGCACGACGCTAGCGTGAGCGAGGACAAAGCCAGGCAAGTAGATTAAGTCACGGAGGCGTGGCGCGTCAGACACCGTACGAGTCAGCCTGGTTGGAAAGTGGTTTGCTCTCCGTGGTTTTTCCGCTCGGAACGATCGTCAAATTCTCACGTACATACGTTACGTGCTAATTTAAGCAACCGTTGCTGCCGGCGCGAAAGCCACGAATTTCCAGGGCTTTTCAGCGAGAATCGAGTTGAGAAAAAGGAGCGGCGGTACGCGGCGCGGTCTAGGTAAATTCAAAGAAACCGGTCCGGTGGAAAGAAGGACGAAGGCTGATAGCTCTCCTCCGGCTGGCGCGCGCGGCCTTAGCGGAGCTCGTTCCGTCGTCTGATAATAATTCGTTTCACGTAGCTTAGTTTTCGTGGGCCGCGAATGACAGAGTTCGGATTACTCGTCGAGCTCCTCGGCCCATGTGCTTCCCGGGATACGCCGCATACGTGGCGGCTTAAGCGTCTCCTACGCTACTTAGACCTTCGTTTCGCAGTTTCCGTCGTTTGCTCCTCGGTCAGCGCATCCTCGAGTAGCCACCGTCGTCTGAGAAACTTTGCTCTCGTCACTTCTTAAACTCAGTCAAGGCGACTGAGTTTAACTCGCCGTCCGAGAAAAAAGAAATTCCTTTCGTCTATTCGCTTTCGCGAATAAATTACTTAACATTCCCGACATCGATGAAGTTCCACCTTGTTTGCTTGTTGGATGTATCGCCGTACATTTCTCATCTCTCTTTCACTTTGTCGTTGAACTGGAGACGTTCGCCGAGCATGAAGATTTTACTTGTTCGCAAGAATATTGACACATCTAGAAACAGGTTGGCATCGATCGTCTTTTCGATGCTTGAATTTATCGTTTCTTGATGACATCTCGTCGACGTTTCTCGATTATTCTCTCTGGTTGTTCTTAAATCTCTTAAAACTGTCAATTTCAAATCAGTTTGTTATATTTAGCCTTTTTAATATCTCGTGTAAATGCTCGTACGTAAAAAAATTAACGCGAAACGAAACAAACATGAAAGAGAGAGAGAGAGAGAGAGTATAAAAGTACACTGAAAGGAAGTATATTAAAAGCAGGGTCGACTCTCGACCATCCAAGGGGACCGAGTTTAGAGAGACAGACGCGAAAAATTTAATGGCAGACGGGTGAGAAATTAAAAATGCCCGGTCGTCTCTCGCCCCGGTGAATAATCTCGGAGAATGTGTTTCGTGCATCATGCAAGTGATCTTGCGATATTTCGGTCTTGCGCGTCACGGAGGGAGGAAAGAAAAAAAGGAAAAGAAAAAAGCGCGTTCGAGCTCGGCGGAACATGAGATTGCCAGGCTCGTTTTACGCGATGGATCATCCTTTGGGCGCTACATCCTAATTGGTCGGAGTAAATGCTCGGCTGATTTATTCATCGCGCCGTACCGTTAGTTACGATCGTGGTACCCGCATTAGGACGAAGTTTAAATATCGCCCGAACCGCGATTCTAATTAATTCCTTGTGAGATCGCGTATATAACATCTCTCTCTGAATTCGAAGCGTAAAGGATAAATATATAAAGCGTGGGTATAACGCTCAAGGAAATATAGCATCTCTCTGATACTATAACATAGCGAGAATGAAACGAGCTAGTGTTAGAAGGCTCGAGAAAGATCGTGATAACGTTTGGTAACGTAATAAGACGAAGGATAGCTTTTGTTTTCTCTCTCTCTCTCTCTCTCTCTCTCTCTCTCTTTCTATTCACGGTCTATAAAACCTGTAAACGCAGCAGCTGCAGCTGTTAAATATTAGGGCCAACGGAGAAGAGAATCCTCGGACAAGTTAAGTAATTAAATTACGTTTGCTCGTCACTCGTTGCTCCGGGATCGAATTCTTTCTCCCGGTTCTCCAACAATCTTCGTTAATTCGATTTACCTCACACGGTTCGACTTATCAAAAGCAACGGCGCGGTACACGGTCCATTTACCGGGGAGGGGAGGAGGCTCTTTGCAGCCTCGCTATTCCCCCGTGATATCTTTATTACGGTGGGCAGCGTGGAAGTTACGGCTAGTTAGTTAAACCTCAAACTCCATTACGTAGTCGAATGGTGTTCGAAAAGGGTTTCGAGGGAGAAACCGGGGGTGGGGATAGGGTTTTTGGCCGTGGAAACGCCGAACAAGAAGGTATCGCGTCGGATTGTCGCGAAGGATTTCTCTCATTTCCTTCATTCTCCGCCGATAATAATTCGGCTCGGTGGAAAGTGGGGGAGGAGGAGGAGGGGAAGGGGGGTGTGGCGGCGGCGGCGGAAGAAAATTCGTCGGGACGGGAACCGAGAGACTAGCTCGCAAATATTGACCGTCTCTCGAAGTGGCGAAGAGAAGGACGAATTTCCTGCCCGAACAATACTTACCTCTCTGCTCGTCTCGCGAGTTCCTCCCCCCCCCTCCCCGCCACGCGTTATCGTCGTCGGTGTTGTAACAAAAGGAGCCTCGCGACTCGTTTGTCGCTTCCCGACACCGCCGCGAGTAAGTCTCCGCGACGTGTTCTGCCACTTTGCGAACGAGCCTTTCATTTCCTGGCGAACCATCCTCCGCGAATCGCTCTCGCATCTTCGTTCGTTCTGTCACGAAGCAATGTCTCTTTCGATTTTAAATTCGTCACGGTTTCTCGCAATGTCGCGATGCTGCGATTCTATGTGGTTCGGTAGTTGTAGCAGTGACATGATAACATCTTTGATTGTTTCGTTGAACGAGAAATGTTTCATTGGCATCCTTCTTCGGTCTATGGTTTAGCAATTATAACTTTTAAACGCTCTTTCCTCGTTCTAGTCTGAATTTTTCTCGAGTTTGTGGTTTAGCGGTAATTTTAAATTATCACTTTCCTCGACGTTGTATTATACTTCAGTTGTATTATACTACTCTGTTTTTTAATCACATAGTTTTATAATTACAAGAGTGTCCACTTTCACACAGATTCAAGCTTACATTTTACGCATCTATTAGAACCCTAAGTAGATTCTTCTCTCGATTTATTAACGCTTTAAAGATTTGTGTTGATGATTTTCTCTGAAGTGTAGATTTTGTTCCAACCAGGGTTTGGAAACAGTTATAATATTGATTTCGGTGCTTGAAATAGTTATGAAAGATCGATTTGCAAGTGGAACGAGTCCGTACTTATTCAGACACTCTCAAGTAGAATAAGCTCGAACGTGGTTAGATAATCTCAAGTGGAAGCAATACGTGGTCAGGCAGTCTCAAGCACAGAGAGCGTCCGTACGTGGTCAGACACTCTCAAGTAGAATAAATCCGTCTATAGTCAGACAGTCGATAATAGAACAAGCTCGTCCCTAGTCAGACACTTGCAAGTAGAACGAGTTAGTTAACCCAGTGTCGGAATAAATCATACAATCATATTTCCGTATTCCACAGAGGAGTTGAATTCAACGCATTGTTGATTGTCTTCCTTTTTATTTGATTTCAGAATTAAATATCCATTTCTTTTCCATTCTCAGCTGGTTAATTTTGTTTCAATTTCGTACCAAGTTTGCTTTTCTCGGGAAGTCAATCTTTCATTTGTTAATTAAAACGAGAGCACAGTTAGTACACAAGTTCCAAGGATCACGTCAGAGTCGAACCAAACTCTCTTTTTACCAATAAATCGCATCGAAATTACGAAATTTGTTCATCGCGATTTCCCTCGATCTTTGACTATATATCACCCAAACTTAATAGCGTCTGAACTCACCGAAATACGGACTGAAGCTGCTACGGCAGATAACAGCAACGCGTAGTTTCACGTGTGTTGTACTCTTGATAAAAACGAATCGCGAAGCGACGAGTTTCGTATTTCTAAAAAATACGCGAAGAGAAGTTCGCGACTCTGCGCGAACGTTGCCAATCATTTCGTAAATATTGTCTATTCAGCTTGGTGTGAGATTTTCGTTTCTCTTCCGTCGTTGTCGTCGTGTTGGTGGACGCGTCTATCTTCCCCGAATGCGCGAGAGGGATTCCACTCGGGCGTGAACTGACGATTTTCTGCGAACTCGGGTGGGAGAGGAGGGGGGGGGGTGGAGGAAACCGGGGCACCGTATTATCTCCGTTATATTAACGCAAGCCGATTTCAAAGTTGAACGCGCGTCAACTGCCAGGATCTGCTGCACAGTTGCTCGCCGAACACGATTTAGGTCTGGCAAGTTCAGCTTCGTCCCGGTATAACGCCCGGGCCCTCCCCCCCTCTCTTGATAAGACTAATGTAAGTTGAGTCACGTAGTCTCGCGACACATTGGGATATCTCTCGACGAGAGTGGTCTGCCACCGCCAGACTTTCGCCTCCCTCTCTGCGAATGTTCGTGCTGATGTATCGAGATATCGGTGGAGGTTTTGTTTGAAACCGTTAACAGGTATCTGTGTTTTCGCGCGGCGGCGTTGCATCGTGTTTCGGGAAACGAGGTCGCGACGTGACTTCGAATTCTTTCCCGCGATAGAGATCAGAGGTGGATGTGGGGAAAACGAGATGATATCTCGTAACGCGAGATATTCTCAACGTATGCGCGCTCGAGGGGATGTCGAAGGAATTTTCTTTCTTTCCCTTTCGAAAAATTTCAGCGAAAAATCTCGCAGATCATGGAGACACGACGAGACAAGACGCAGTTTTTTTTCCCCACGGTTAATTATGGTAATACGATAATAAATCACGCGTTGCTGTTCATATCGATCGGGGATAATTTCTATTCAAACGTTGGATTAACGGACGGGAGTAATTGCTGTTCAAATTATATTCGAATCCGTCAGTGGGTGTAATTATACGATTTTTACAATCGTTATTAATCGTAACTTTGTCAAGATTTCAATGTTCCGTAACAACAACGTATTGTTCGTTTTTCAAACGAAATGATAATCTGCTTAATTCTGGTGTGTTAATAAGCATTTCATTACGTTACACGCTTACCCCCTTTTATTGTTTCTCTTTAACGCGAAACGAACGAGAATGATCAGTTAATCAGTTTTTTGACGCGTACGTCGAATATCGCGTGTCTTTCGCAACCGGATGACAGGAGCAATTGGCAACAAATTGTTCGTCTTTTGCCGCGAAACACCAAATGTTTGTAATCACGAGATTGAATTTTGGAATTGTTCGGGGCAATTTTCGGCGTATCGAGAAACCCGATGTATCATTTCACGGGATATAACGTTGAAATCGTGGCCGGCCATGCGTCTGAAGTCATCGTCAATCCCCGTTCGTCCAATTATTTTGTTTTCGTCGGCTCGATTTTCACCCAATAGCACTTTCGAATGGCCCCCGACGGGACTTTTCACAAAAGCGAAAATCACTCTCTCCGTCTCTCTTTCCCTCTCTCCCTCTCGATCATTTACAGTTGAAAGGTATTTCACAGTTGAAAATTCCACTACGAAACAAATGTGCTTAAAACCAGTGATTCAGTTCTAATACAATTCACTCGCACAATTATACGCGGGTCGAGTAGAAAGTAATTTCCTATTCTACTGCAAAAGTGAAACGAAATGTGAATTCCTTTCATATTTTGAATGAGGTCTGTTAAACCAAATATGTGCCGTTTTGTTTGATGATCTTTCGAGATAAAACTGTTCTTGAGATAGAACCATAATTGCGTAGAAAACTTTTCTACCACGCGTATTGACACTGCATCATAAACGTTTCACAAATTGTTTCAGCAGCCAAATTTTTTAATTTCATACATTCAAGACTCCTTTCAATAACATTCGACTGAACAAACAAATATCACAATTCTTTCCTTTTAATTACTCCATGACACGTCGCAAGTATTGCCAAATCCGATTAATATTATATATTAATCTAATATTAATCGGATAATATTATATATTAATTAATTATATATTATATATTAGTATAATAATATTACCATAGTTATTGTCGGGAGAGTACGAAATTACTTTTTACTCGATCCAATAAATACCGTCAGTCGCGTAGAATAGTTAGCAGTGAAAAAAAAAAAAAAAAAAGAACACGAATGACCACACTCTAGGATAGAAAGCGTTTCGATCGAGTTTCTCTCTCTCTCTCTCTCTCTGTTTCCGAATTCACTCGCCAACTATTCGACAAGCGTAATCATATTATTGGCCGGTTGCGGAATTGTTTGAAATGATCGCTGTTAGAAATCGTTGGAACGGCAAGCTGCAGGAGATAGGGTTGCAACTGACGGATACACGGATCGAAAAGAGAGAAGTTTGGCGCAACAAAGTCCTTTAAACGGAATCACCGGCCGCCCAAACGAATCGCGTTCGATCAGTCATTCGGAAAGTTTTCGACTTGGCGAGCACTCTTCGGGGGCTCGGCCAGACCGCGGTCCGATCTCATGATAGTTCCCTCCCCCTCCCCCTCCCCCTCCCCCTCGCCCCGTCGTCGAGTTTCTCTCCTTGCGAGAGAGTGCATCCGGAATCGCGATAAAAACCGATGAAAGGGAGTCGATTGAAAGTAACCGATTTACAGTCCGACCGGAGAATGGGATTCCAGTTTTAAATTGTCGGGTCGGGGAGCGAAACTTTTGCTCGTTAGTTTCTTCACTCGCCGTTCCGTTTGTGTTGACTCCACGGTTGCGTGGCTGCCACAGTCCCGCGAATCATGGGGACGCGACCGCAAAAATTCCTCCACGAAACTTCCGTTCGCCGTTTATTCTCTTCTGCTCGGTCCGTCGGTGTTATCCCGACATCGAACGAGTAAAATTCAGTAAAATCTGCGTGGCAGGGAATTTAGCTGAGAATCAGTATATCGTAGGAATCCGTTCGGTTGAATCCCGACAATTTTAATAATACCAGTACAGTATTTTACCTTACGTTGTTTAAAATAAATACAGATGTTGTTTAGCGAGCGACGCAGCCACCCGATCACCGGGTCACTTTTGACTCGTTAAATTTTTGCTTCATTACTTGCTTTGCACTTAACATTTTGGTTACAGGATGTTACCCAATAATTTGTTTATATTATTTTTATATGATGCTTCAGCTAAAATTTCCAGAAATATCTGTCTTTGAAATATTTTGCTTCTTCGCTACGCCGTCAAGTTCTGGGCCAACGGTGACCCGAGGTGTTACGCGAGGGTTGAAATAGAGATTAACAGAAGACAAGGCCCAATACGGCGATGACAAAAATATTAAATTCGATTCTCTCTCTAGTTCAACGTTTCGAGTGCTGAGCGTCCCTTGAAATTGTTATGGCGAAGGCTAGGCCTGAGGATTATTTGTTTCAGCCCAAGTCTAGGACGTAAAATATTAGGATATGATCGTGTTTGTGTGATGGATGAAGGTTTCGAAGGTGAAGGGATCACAGAGTCGTGAAAGGGTGCAGGTCGTACAGACCTAGAGATTATTATAGCGAGTTGTGATAGTGTGAGAGCCTAAAATAATATCTTTTGCCACCAGTATCTGTTAATTCCTAAATTAATTAATAAACTTTATTTATATTTATATTAAACTATGTAGATTGAAAATCCTATTTGTATTATTTTTATTTGCAATATTATTATTATTATATATCATTACATAGCATTAATTACGAACGTTATTGTCACGGGACGTTAATTTCATCAACTGTAATTTAATTTAACGTCTCGAAGCTTTGACTTGTATCTTGACTTTGATCGTTAGCCTCGAATGAAAATGTACTTTGTACTTAGTACAATTCGTTCCTCGTCGTCTTGTTGTTAATTGGGAAGTCAATCGCTCGTCGGAAATAAATGCGTATCCTTCGATCGCGATCTCAGCGACGAAATTATATTTAATAATTCCAGGTTATTTAATAAACATCGATGTCAAAGCTGTTTTCGTGGAAATAGTAAACCAGCTACGGTGGTGGTTAGCTTGGCAAGCTAATTAAAATTCAGGGAATGAAACGTAGCGAACGGGACAGAGACAAACTCATAAGCAAATTGCTTCCGTAGCAAACGATCTTGTTAACGACGTTGTTGCCCGATTAAACGCATTTCCCTTTGCCCGTGTGTATGCGACTCTACCGGAAATTGCATTCTTACGTAAGCGACGAGTAAGGTGGAAGGAACGACCGATTCGAGATAGAACGATCTCTCAGAAATCGTCGTCACGAATCTGACCGGTCGAAAGTATGGATTTCACATGTTCTGTGTGTAATGTCTTAGAAAAAAATTATGAAGACGAATGCATCCGTCGTTGCACGACACGAGGGGCAAAAGAATTCACACGTATCGAGAAATAGTAAATAAATCGGCACTGTGTATCCGTGTCTAATTAATAAATTGAATTTGAGTAGTTCAAGACGAAGGATTACGATAACAACGATCTGTGATTGGGCGTTCATCGCACAAATGAAGATCCGCCAAGGGGGGAATCGGATCCGATTCGATTTGACTTGATCTGATTTGAGAATCAGAACGAACGACCGATCTTCTATAATTGTCATCTCGATGGATAGAAGAGAGAGAGGGACAGAGAGAGAGAGAGAGAGAAAGAGCAGCCGGGGTAGCACGATGCAATCCGCATCCGATTGCATAACAAGCATCATATGCAGGAAGCGGCGTGGAGTTTCGCGGGTTCACGAGCGCCACGTGCAAGCACCGTATCGGAAATCTCGGAGGAAGTGCTGCCCCTCTCTCTCTCTCTCTCTCTCTCTCTCTCTGTCCCTGCTGTTGGGATTCATTTCGAATGGAAATGGGATATCACGTGTCCGGGGCTGCATCATTGACAATCGGTTTACGTTGATTCCTGCTGGCTCTGTCCACCATTGGATGTTGCCAACATCGGCTAACCGAGCGATGTGTGCACAGCGGACGCTCAAATACTGTTACCGACAGCTTCCTCCTCCCCTCCCGTCATATCCATAATTAGATATTAATTCCGGCGCTGAATAATCTTTGTTAGTACATGGACGTTTCGATAACCGACTGTCTGGATCTGTTAACAGTTCCGATGTGATGAAGCGCGTCCGCGCGGTACCGATGTCCATTAGATACTAGTCTGTAGATAAGGTGTTAGTGTCAACTGCAATCCCCCGTAACAAGGGTACGGGCAGAGTGCGGCTGGACGTCATCTCTGCGTATCGAGCCAGGACATCGATTATTCTGGCAATTTGCGGAATTTTGCACTTTGATTCCGTCACCGGGATCTCTTGCTGAAGCCTTTTTAAATATATAAAAGCTTCGAGCTTGTATCTCCATTTG
Source organism: Tetragonisca angustula (assembly GCA_036937485.2). Classification (NCBI taxonomy): domain Eukaryota; kingdom Metazoa; phylum Arthropoda; class Insecta; order Hymenoptera; family Apidae; genus Tetragonisca; species Tetragonisca angustula. The sequence continues at coordinate 147,289 of JAWNGG020000288.1, read as the reverse complement.
TTCGATAATAATCCACTGCACTTGGTCAAAGATTGCGAAAAATTCACGCCCAACTTGTATTTTCATTTGTCGAATAATTGATTGCCTTCGGTTGTGCTTGATTATATCTGAAATCGAAGATCGAAGAGACAAATTCAAGACCTACGGTTTCTACTCGCTGGCTACTTGAATTTATACTTGATCGTACTTAATTTGATTTGTGTCTGATCAAATGAAAAATATAGGTTTAAATATAATATAAGCTTGTATATAAATTTACATCTCTCTTGTATTTTCATTTGTCGAATAATTGACTCTGGTTGCACTTGATTATACCTCAAATCAAAGACAATTTCGAACCTTTAGTTTTATTTGTTAGTTGCTTGGACTTTTACTCGATCATACTTAATTTTATTTGAACATATATATATATTTTACTATATATATGTATACTTAATTTTATTTGAATATATAAATATTTTACTATATATATAATATATGATATATATTACATACTATATATATGTATATATATTTTACTATTTATATATATACTTAATTTTATTTGAATATATAAATATCTTACTATATATAATATATAATATGTATTATATACTATATATATGTATATATATTTTACTATTTATAAATATACTTAATTTTATTTGAATATATGTATGATCAAAAGAAAAATGTACATCCAACATTGTGCACAAAGAAATGAAACCGTGGCTGCGCCAATAACATTTCCACTCGAACGAACGTTCACGTCGTAGCTCTCCTGTAATATCGTAGTTTTTGCGGGTTGACCAGCTGCCGAAATCTGTGGCAGATCGGTAAAAGCGTAGGCTTAGCCATCGACTCGAGAACACAGCGGCGTAATTGGAAAGTTGCCCGGTATTTGATGAAAGACTGGAACGTCTTTCTGGTCCTTTGATCGACGCTTCCGGGGCATCCAACTTGAAACGGGTTTTATCTGCTTGCTGTCCTTTTTCCTTAACCTGCCGGTGTTAACGCCGCCGAATCTTGCAACTGTTATTATATAATCGCAGCGAACCATGCAGATAACAAGCTCGTCGACCCGTCGCGAGATTCAACACGGTTGGCTGGAGTCGGTTTAATCTTTAATCGCGAGATCCTTATGTAAATTTCTCTACCTTTTGTAACGCTCTATCTTTTAATTTCACCTTTGTATCGAGATCTTTCCGCTCTGAGCTCAACGGATCTGGAATTCTTCTGTGCTTGGTGTTAACACGGTATTAAAAAATAAAGGACGGTGAAACGGATAGGAGAAATTTTTTGCTGCGGGAAGAAAGATCCTGCTGGGTAGAAGATTTTCCAAGTTGCAAAACGGTTGATACCGTCAGAGTGGATCTGAACGTTGAATTTCAACGTTAGAAAGAAATTGTTATTGCAAAGGAACTCGCGGAATGAAATTCAGATTAGTTCGTCGAGAAGTGTAGACACTTTTGCAGTAAATTCGTCGATGAACAACGAACATTCTTCTCACTCAACGAACGTTACGTTAAAGGATTCGTTCGTTCGTAAAAGGAATTCCTCTCTTCCCGCAAGCTCCAGCGCGAGACAGCTCGACACCACGCCACTTTCGTTCACGATCCGTATACAGGCAATTAACAAATTAATTGCGAGTTTTTGTTTAGACGCGAGACGAGTAAACAGGAACGTCGTTCGTTTAATTCACAAGAATCGTCACGATCCTCGTGTTCGACGAACAATCGCCAGACGATTTTCTCGAATGTTGCTCGGGACAACTGTTCCTCGACAAAAGGCAGCACACGTCCACGTTTGATACTGGTTTTACAAGATCGATAAGCGATCGAAAAAGCCACAGGATGAAACGCCACGGGATTCACAATGGCCGGGCGAAAACGAATGCGTTGCCTTTGTCGGGACTGACGGAACGAACGAAACGAAAACACGGCGTTGATCCTTTCACCGGGTCACGGCTCTCCGCTGTTTTGAACATAGGCGAATTACCACTTCCGATATCGTGTCACTATCGTAACACCCTCCTCCGTCATTCCCCCATCCGAATTTTTATATACTCGACTGCGCGATTAAGCCTACGACGGCGAACAATAAAACTGGATTCCTCGCTGGTGCGTTTGTTGGTGTCGGTTTGCGCTTGTCGCGAGATCGTGCAAGTTATGCACCGCTAACGCGGCTTCTCGCTCTTGGGCGTCGTCCAAATTTCTCGGATCGTAACGGTTCGACGCTTTTTCACCTCCCGATTCCTCTTTCGATGAGCCATTGCGATCGAGAGACTGTATCGATCAACGGAGAATAGGATTTTAAGAAAACTGAGGAAGAACGACGTAGAGGATTCAATTGAGGCTCGAGGAATTGTTCTTTCCTTTTTTTTTTTTCGTTTCTCTTTTCGAAAGAAATAGTGGTTGAATTGTAGAATATATTTTTCGAAGTCTTGCTTCTACTTTCATTTAAACTTGTATTTGTAACCAATTTGCTTGTGCCGGTGTTCGTACTACGTTGACTTGCACTACTCACTCGCGTACATTGTTTTACGCTACTTAGCGATCGATGCTACTTCCTAAACTCGTACATCGTATTTCCTTGTATCAACTTGTATTGTTGTACTTACTTACGTTGATTGGTATCATTTCTTTCCATTTATTTATTTATATTGAGTTACACGTGTAAATTATTTTTATATTCTTTTCTCGAATATTTCCACATTTCGTTGTGTTTCGTGATGTTTTTTTCGTCGAAATATCGCTATTATCTTTCGACTGCAACCCTCGGGGTCAGAGCCGTGAAACATCGTTCACTATATCCATCACAATGTCATTTTTGCAAATAGAAGTATCGATACCTTTTGATCCTTTTGAAATTCTGCCAACATCATTCACCCGGTGTGTCACGTAGATTTAGCGTAAATATTCCATCCAACAGATCCGCGAGACAGTAGCATTCAACGTGAAATATGTATAATTCTTGCAAGCGTTAATTTTACATTTAACTTCACCGTTCAACCACCATTCATTCGAAGAAATCCCACAAAACATTTTGACAAAATTCCGAAACACATCGTTGCCACGTAGCCTGTCGCGAACGATCTTGTAAACCGTAGTCTGTCAATATTCCGACAACATTTTACATTTCACTCTAATTCTTTATTACGGTATTTTACATTTTCCTCCAATTTTTTATTACAGTATTTTGCATTTCACTCTAATTTTTTACCTTAACACATTCTTTACCAAGCACAGAACAACAACAACCAGTGTCGGTCGGTCAAAGAAAGGAAAAAAAATTTTTCAAACAGTTTCCGCTACAGCGGCTCCACGAATTTTTCAACAATATTCCATCCCGTCTAATGTCTCGTTTTTCGTTTGTTTCACATCTTTGCGAATCTTTGAACACAGAACACAGCGCTGGCCTTCAGTTCAGAAAAAGAAAATGTCAGTTTCGGTAGAAAAATTTCAGGGATCGTGCGAGGGAGATCGAAACCGCGAGCGCGCGCAGATGAACCGACAGATGAACAGCAGCGATTAACACGTTGAATGCCACGGGGGTCATCGGTGACCGGCGCTCCCAGATTGATAGAAATATTTCAGAATTTAAACAAATGTCAATATTTAGGAATTTTTATTATTACCATCGTTGATTCAATGATCTGAAGAAATGAATGCAGTGTAAAACATTTGAAAATAGTTTTATTTATACGTGAAATATAGACTTATTATGCGCGCACATTACGATGTGTCGTATTGAAGCATTCCAAACAAAGAAAGAGCCGGCACAGTCTTCACAATATGTCACGACTTTTTTACTACAGTTTTTTGCAATTATTACAATTATTACAATCTGGATTGTAGTATTTTTTGAAACTTCTGTTTAATATGTCGATAATGTGGGTAATCTTGGATAATCTATTATTAGGATTGTTTTCTTCATTGTTACTGAAATGAATGATTCGCAATTAAATGTCGCAATTAAACTAGTATGATACACCGTAACTTATCTATTGCAGATAATATTTCAACATTATGTATCGGATAATAGAAAATTCGTCGTGGCGCCACGGGCAATCCCTGTAAAACTGGCATTCAACGTGTTAAGGGCTGGTCATTACGGCGGTCGATAGAAAAATGACACTCGGTAGCTGACCGCGGCGTTAAACCGCCGCAGATTTCGCAGTACGCGGCCTTTCCAGCCACGTCGCCTCCTGTGTTTCATTGTCGGATTCAAAGCTGGTTTTATGCCAGTGTGGAATCAATAGAGCGAACCGGAGCGTATCGGATGAAACTCGGCGCGCATCGGTCTTTGAACTGTTCGACAAACGTTCGGTAACCACGGCACACAGTGTCGAAAGAGCCCGAGAAAATTCGGTCTCCCACCCCCAATCGCGTTTACATTCCTTTGACACCGATATGACTATCACGCTCAAGTCGTTGGAAACACAATGGCCGCGATAGCGTTCCGACACTTGGGTTGTTTTTGACGTTATAATGGCAAGCTTGTTTTAAATAGGGCGATGGAATCTCGCGCCGTGATATTTTCACTGTCAGCTTCTCAGCTCTCTGTTGTTATAACTTTCGATATAGACTGGTTCGTTGCTAATTTGTAGGTCGATTCGGTTCTTTGAGTCCTGTTGGGGAACTCGTCGCGCAATTACGGTCGAAGGACCATTCAAGTATGGTTTGGACCCATTGAAGTGACGATGCTTCGTAAATAAATTGGTAGATGATACGAAAAAAATTTGTCAAAGGGTTAGTTTATTTGACCAGTGCTTGCGTGTAGTATGAAGTTACGACTGTTTCTCTAAAACTCTTTGATTCTCTTACGCTACACTAAATTTGAATTGATTGAATCAATTGACACTCACAAGAGAACATACTGAAGTGTGAATCACCGGTTCTGCGTAAAATTTGGCGTGAGCGTAGTTTTCGAGAAAATATTTGACGTGCGTGTTTTTTTTTTTTTTATCGGCAATCGTCAATGTCGAAGGGATGAAAACTATCGTGAAAGTTGGTGGTCTGGGAAATATTTTGTCAAATATCTCGTAAACTATTAAAGATACGTTACATTCTGTGTAAATTGATAAAATCAGTGTTTTTTTTTTTTTATTAACGACGAATTTAATGGTGTAGAAATGTGTAGAAAAATCATTTGTTCTCTCACAATTCGACTCAGTGTACGACTGAAGCGACTGACTCTAATTGACTCTCTCTTTTGCACTTCATAGAAAAAAGTGCTCTCTTCTGCTCTCACTTTCATCACGCCCTTAACGCATTCCCTTTTGGAAGAGGGAGTAAGTTCACGCGAGGGTGAGTGAATTCTGTTCGATCCTTCGATTTCCACCGTGCGATGTTAAGAACTGTTAAGAACCCGTCGTTATCGTATCGTACTTGAAACGCGATGAAATTTGACGACAAGAGCAATGCCATTGAAAGAACTGAAACTAACTTTGAGAAGGTGAGACGAAACGATTGATACGTACCACTGCAGATGGCCGATTGATTTTCAAAAATCACCACTCTCTGACTCTGTCGTGATAAATTTCTCTGACGATTCTCGCAATTCCTCTTTAAACTGGTGTATTCAATACTAAGCTAGAGCTATCGATCGGAATATTCCGTCGTCGTACTCGTTCATAATTAACGAGGACGATGATCGTCCGCGAAATTGGCCGATGTTCCGGCCACGTGGACGTTCGTCGAATGTGATTAGCGCGCGCGATAAGCAAATACCTTGGTCGGGACGATTAGAGGGAGGTTTGCGAAATGGACACGTCACACAACGGTACGCTCCGCTCCTCGCCGGTTGTGTGAAACGATCCGAGAGGTTTGAACCCGTAGAAGAAACAAACTCGAGTTTTAATTAAGGCATGCGGAAAGAAAGATAGCGGGACACGAGGGTGTATGTACGAGTACCCTGGAAATTGAACAAGCGGAAACGTCAAGATAAAAGAGTCCAGAATTGGAATTGGAAGCGTGGAGGGTGAAAGGGGCGGGAGAGAGAGAGAGAGAAAAAAGAATACGAGATAAGATATTGATTTCTCTCGGCGAGTTTCGAGTTGCATACGACCGCTCTCCGATTTTTCTCCCACCGTTCTCGCGCTCGTGGACTTGGTGTCGCGGTAATGCGTTTGTCGATCGCCAGTTTCGCAAGGAGATTCAAAATCGGTGTGCATTAGCGGGGAGAACGATCCACTCTGTTTTTTTTTTTTTTTTTTCATTACTTGTCAGATCAATCATTCGAAACTGGAATTTTCGATCGATTGATTCAGAGGAGGATTTGTCCGGTGATTTACGCAAAAGAAAGAAAACAAAAAATAGCGTGCAAATTTCTTAGACTGACGATGATTAACTGGTTCCATTTTTCCAATTGGTTTGTTTATTTTACTTTCGGCCAACGAGAGAGAGAGAAATAAACTCATTTCATCGATGGATCGGGACGCTTTACGCCGATTCTCAAGTACATAATTCCAATTAATTATCAATCGAGTTACACGTTTGCAGTCGCGAATATAATTGCCTCCGGGTGTCGTTAATATTTCAGTTTCTACTTCATTGCTTCGCCTACATTCCCTCGAGCATAATTTTCCACTTTGATCTGAAACTGAAGTAATTCTTGAAAAACTCGAATTGGCTGATTTATCTGGTAAGGTCGTCGCCACTCGCCGAAATGATTTGCCTCGAGAGAAAAGAAAAAAAAAAAAAAGAAAAGAAGAAGAACAACCATTTCACCTGATTTCCCTCCTCCCCCGTGTAAATGCATTAAACGCGAAAAGTCTGCGGCCGGAGACGTTCGTTCGTCCGGTGGAGAAAATCGCACGCCTAACGAGCAGAAATCGTACGCTGGCCGGCTCGCAGGAAATGACAGAGAAATGAAGTCGGACAATCGGTGGACGAATCGGTTCGAAGCCCCCTCTGTGATTAACAGCTTTGGAACGGATCAGCCAGGGATCACGGCCCGGCCGTGTCCAATTCGCGAAATAATCTTTTTTCGGCCGTTCGTAATTATTCAATGCGATCGTTTCGAAACCGGCCCCGACGAAATCACTGTAATCGGCGACCCAGTCGGCCAAATGAAAGATTCCGCGTTTTAATTCAACGTGGAATTTCCTCCAACTGCCATTTCATCGTACATGTGTACGTGACTCCCCCTTCGGCGGCAGCACGTTGAACTCCATCGATTAGAAGTTCACTTGGTGCATTGACGTTGGAGTTTAAGTTTGCGAACTGAGGACGATCGTTTTATTTTTTTTTTTTTGTAAATTTGGAAGAACCAATCTTCCCTGATGTTACATTTTAGAGACTAGATAGAACAAGAAGCAACGTATGATGTATGCGAAGTCATTTTTTAACGAATTTTTACTTGTTATTGAATTGACACCAATGACAGCATGTTTAAGAGCCAGTATAATTGTCATTCGAGATTAGCTGGTATCGAGAAACTAAAACTTCCCTCTGTTTCCTTACTTCTGACGTTTCTTTTTTTAAATCTTCTCAAGTCATAGTTGTGTTCTCGAGGGAGTTACAGAGAGTATCGAGTCGTGAGAGGGTGCAGGTCTCGCGAGAACTTAATATCTCTTTGTCATCGTTGTTTTATACCTTCGTTACAAAATTAAATTTTGTTTAAATTTTCCTACAAAATATTCGAGAGTACCGAATTCCGGTGCTCCCCCATAAAATTCAGATTTCATCGCGAAATTTTGTATATTCAAGCAATCTTCTTTCATACAAAGATGTATAACGATATACGATGCGTAGCTAGTTCGCTTTCAAGGTGAAAGAAATTCTCCATGTATTACTCTGGACTTTTGCAATCAGAAAGAAAGAGACTCGATGCTTTCGAGCCTTTCGGCTGGAATTACGGTGGCGTATACAATTGGCCTGCGGATTTATGGCAGGCCCCTGATGAAACCTGGCGGTATGAACCTTTCTCGACGTTTAATCGTAACGGAGAGTCTACGTACGATCGAGCGGAGGAGATACGTCGTCGTAGATACGGCAATTGGCTTTTAGATTGCGTACCAGAGACAGGGTAGTTACGTTAACGGCATCATAAACAGCGATTTAATGGTGATACCGTTCCAGACTAGCTCGAACGAACGGTTTGATGAACTCACAAACACGGTTCCGGTGTTTAATGTTGAAACTATCGATCAGTATCGTGTTAAACAATAGTTCGTCCCTTTGAGAAGGAGGAAATTAAAACTAGGATGGGCCAAAAGTTCCTACTAAAATGAAATTCGTAATTTTTTAAATTATTTCTTTATTGATTTGCGAACGCTCTGGCGGTCAACATTTGAAGGAAACAATTTCTAAAATTAATAATGAAGAAAATCATGTTTGAACTTATTTAATTTAAAATTAATAAAATTAGTTTTTCCTTATATATTTTCGTGCTTTATTAACAAAAATAGGCGGCAAGAAACTTTTGGCTCACCCTGTGCAAGTTAGAAGTTGCACTTCATAAACGTGCTTCATAAAGTTGCTGTTAGCAGTGTTAAACGATGAAAAAACTATTCCCTTTTTTTTCGAAAGAACGTTAGGTTGCGGTCTATGGTTCCTTCATGATGAGCAGAATACAATACAATAAAAAAAGAAAAAAAAAAAATGTTGACCTTGAAATTCAAGGATACGAACAGACTTTTCTCTTCGCCCTGCACGCGATCACGTGGACGTTTATCAGAGCGGCTCAACGAGCGAGAACTCCCTCGAAATTTACTCCTGAAGTTCCGATCAAAACTGCAAGCGGTGTGTTCATCAAGCTCGCACAACTCTGTAAAAGGCGCGTTACACGAGATTTTCCAAGTTTGTTCAATTACAACGGCGTTTCAGCCAACGAATCGACGTTTTCGGGCCTCGAAAAATTATACCGCAGGTCGCAAGTCACGGCAAGTTCCAAAGACTTTCCAATAGTTGGCCGTCGCCAACAGTGAGACCCTCGGCTCGAAGTTGACCGATTAATTAGAGCAGCGTCCAGGATCGAGGATCGGTGGAAATGTTTATTACGTGTCTGCGCGCGCGTGCGACGTGGAATCGAATGTCGTTAGGGGTGGGAGGCCGATGTTATTCCCATGAACGAAGAATAATGGGAAGATCGCGGAGCGCCGAGCTTGCAGAAACCGGTCAGATGAACTACTGGCTTTACGAAATCATGAAGACGAATCGAGGCGAGCGGATCGTGCGCCATCGTTGTCGACGTGAAGAAATTTCTCTCTCTCTCTCTCTTTTTTTCTCTTCGTGAACCGTCGTACGATTAGAAATGGTACCTGTCTCTCCGTTGGAAGCCATCCCGCCCATTGGAAAGAATTTGTATTTATCGCTCGAAATATTGCACAAGGATGTAATTAAGAAGTTACGCAGAGCAAGATACAAGGCTTTCCATGTCTTCTTTTAACCCCTTGCGCTGGCAACTGGTTTGCGGACCATAACGAGTGACCCAACCGTTTCGAACTCACCGTACAGTAACTTGTCGCTTTCCTTTCCTCTTGAACTCGTCGGTGTGACATCATTGGATAGAAACTATTAAGAAGTAACAAACTTGTCACTTGTTTTGTCTGGGTTGCATTTAAATATACTTAAAACTGAGAAAATGTTGCAATTTGGGACAAAAAATTCTCGACGTGGAACGTCATTCCAGCACAAGGGGTTAACTACCGACGATTAAAGTATAATATAAAATTAAAGTGCAATATACTATATATAGTATAGTATGTATATATAGTAACGTGACGAAAGTACGATCTCTGACGCTCGAGATTAACCCCTTGCGCTGGCAACTGGTTCGCGGACCATAACGAGTGACCGAATCGTATACAATAATCCGTCGCTTTCTTTTCCTTTTGAACTCGTCGGTATGATATCGTTGGATAGAAATAATAAGTGATAAACTCATCATTTGTTTTGTTTGGGTTGCATTTAAATGTACTTAAAACTGAGAAAATGTTGCAACTTGGGACAAAAAGTTCTCGACGTACGTGGCACGTCATTCCAGCGTAAGAGACTAAAGTTTGTTTGTCTCGGTCGTGAATCTTTGCGTGAAATTAAGTGAAAAATGGGAGAAAATTAATTTAATCTTCTAATCTAAGTAATTTCAAGAATTAATGAACGTCATTTCAAGAATAGGAACAACAAAGTTAAGAGATGTTGAGTCACGCGAATAACCGCCAGACCGTCGTGGCAATGGTAATCGTACCACACATTGTAAATAAATCGGTAAGTAAGTTGTGAACACGTTGCAGAGTCTCAGTCAGAGACGCGGAGGACTAGAGTGTTCGGTTCTTTGAGAAGTTTACGGGAACATAACGTGAGAATGGTAACGCTCATGGCCGGCCATTTCGGGCGATAAATTTCACCGTGAACGCACCATCTCGGTGGGAACACGTCGCCAGCCATCGGTACTCTCTTATCTGTGGCTGCTGGCTGAAAGAAAGCGAAAGTAACGTCACGTGAAAATGACACGTTATGACGACGAAAGTAGGACGTTTCACAGTCGATTTCCACCTACGAATCTTAGCCACTCGCGAACCTTAAGGAATCAGGCGATCATCGTTGATCAAACGTACTTACAAGGGACATTCGCGAAATTTTTACTGCTGATAGGGCTTTTGCGTTCGAGGAGTGTTCCTATCAGCTGGGAAGATATTCCCGTGATTTTCTACGAATAAGAATATGTGTATATGTAGATAGGAAGGAGTGAAGTGTGTTCAAGGAGTGAGAATTATCGCAGGTTATGAACGAGATACTCTAGTTTGTGACGCTTTCACGAGAGCCAAGAGTTCGCGAGAGAAAAGCGAAACGGCAAAGCGGGAGAAATTCCTCGTCGAAGAGTATCACGGACACGTGATAGTTATTGCCATCGACATTTGTAACATTAACGGAATCGGGGAAAGCGATCTCGACTGCATATTCATCGGGGAAAAATTCCATTGCAGAGGATTTGTAATATCGAACGTTTGATTGTTAAACGTTTGATTAAATCGCACTTTTCCGCGAGAGAAATCGCGCATTGTACCTGAATCCCCTCCTGCAGCTGGATACGTCCTCTTGGCATTTACCAGCGGATTTACGTTTTAATTAAGATCCGTGGCTTTTGTTAACTCTCAACTTTCTTTCTCATCGACGTACGTGCGTTTCAATCCTTTATGAACGTTGACGCGCGGCATGTAACGAGTAACCGAATGGTTTAAGAGTCGGACGAACGGTTTTAGTCGCCGGATATCGGATTCTACGCGCTTGTGAAACACAGGTGCAGGCCATCGTTGCTCGGTTACATGGGACGCGTGATTGTAACACCGCCTACACCAGCGCGTTAACCATTAAATCGTGTCGCCAACGAGCGTGCGGAGCTCGTGTAATTGAAGTTGCCAGCACGCGAGTGCTTAGAGTGCGTACTGTTCTTGCCGATAGTATTTTGTACGCGGCCAATATCGCACTTCATCCAAATAATTGTTAACCACGTTGCAATAAAAATCGTGGCATTCAAGATCCGTTAAAGATTTCTAATTCTTCTGAAGCAACGTTCAGCAACTTAATTAATTCTGAAACTACCGACGACTTTCAGCGTAGAATTTCAGATCAGAGAAATTGAAGTAAAAAGAGAAAAAGAAAGAAGTTTTGTTCGTACATATTGCGAGAGATCGTTTCAAAAATTGATCTATGAAGATACACTTGCGTCTGTAAAATTTTCAAATAAAAAATTACAAATTCCTCGAATTTTGGCCATTTTGACCAGCCGAGTGTTGAACTTTACGTGCGAAAATATCTTGCTTCTCTCGGTTCTTCGATTTTCTTCGTACAGCGATGATGAATGATTTTTTTTGTCGTTCTCAGTCAATAGTGAACGACGCTTGATTTGTCGACTTGTCCGCTTAAGAGCCGAACGTAAGAATAAATGTATCGGATCGGCGGGCGGTTCCAGATCGACTCGTGAATTTGGCATTACAAAACAATTCGGTGGTTCGCTACGGTACGTGGCTCTTCCCCTCCGAATCTCCCACCGCAGCTGGGAAATTTGGAACCGCGAGGGCAATTAACTGTCTCCCCGAATAACAATAAGATAACAGCGTCGGAGGGGGATGGAACGGGGAATTCAGTGCTGTTGCTTCGCAGCGAACAACGCTGTAACTATCTGTATTACAACGTAGGCTTCTTGCTCGTATTCTATTACGTCCTGTAATTAAGACTCATACGTATATTGTTCGTGTTCCAGACTGTTGTAACTGAATCAGCGAGTGCGGTTCAACGAGGATAAAAGGCGTGTCGTTTATTTAATAACGATGAAAGTTCACTTCGACGTGCTTGCAAGATACGATTTGGAATGATGTTTTTAATTTTCCTTTGCACGCTCTCGCGTTCGTTTCGCGAATATAATCCGATAATGCAATCGAGTAATGGTCGTGTTTCGACACGGAGATGTTTGAACGTTTTTATAGAACGTGCGCAGTATAAAGGGTGGTTTCAACCCTTTTAGTATCGCCGAAAAAAAAGTAATCCCGAAATGCACCGAAATAATGCAGTTTGGCGAAGGGGGGAAAAAAATGATAAAAGTTTCATTTTGAAACTGAGCTGAAAATTACAAGCTTGCCGAAAGGACTCATTGAAGAATAAAGCCACTTTATATTTCGAAAGATAAGTAAATAATTATTCCATGACGCGTAACATACAACAAGCATCTGTATTGACTCATCTACGACGATATGTCGTTATTCGGTACTAAAACAGTTAAATTTGATCGAAACATAATCGTGACAATCGTGTTTCCACGTAGTGGCATTGAAATTTTGAAATGTTTCGATTTAACAAACTTCTGTTTGGATTATTTAATTTAATTTAAATTCGTACGACAACGATATTCAATGATATTCAATTCATATTATAGTAACAAATAATAAAGAGCGATCTAGGGACATTTCAACTTTAAGTTGGAGGTGATCAACGGAGCGTGTGATTCGTCGATGGCGCGCTGCAAGAATCAAGAAAGTAATAGTCAGTGATCTGACAGATGCATTTGGGGGCAAGCGAGCATGGGCTCTCGCAGACAATGAGGCTTACCGCGTGAAGAAGCGGTTTCCTAGATTTGTACCGATTAAAACTGTCCTACTTTCGCGACGTCGCGTCGCGTTTCTCATTGTGTCGTGATCTTCAAAAGCTGGCTGATCGATCACAGTCTACGTCCAAATTAAAATTTTCCACCCCCCTCCTCACCTGACTTTCTTCGTTGTTTCGAAGAAGAGAATTTCCACCATGATCTGATCAGTGAAAGTTTGTCAAAGCTTCGTTTTTAACGCATGATTCATCACGACAGCATTAGAGCAATTATTATTATTTCTGAGAGGTAACATTTAGGGCTTCTACCGTATCGATGTCGAGATGGTGCACGTTTCAATTTTCGTGGAAAATGAAAAATGGAACATAAATGGAATTTTTTATAGTATTACCTGAATTTTACGTAATTGTAAACTTGTCTTCAAACAGGACTTTCAGTAGTTCACTAGACGTGTCAAAAATTAGAATACGCGGTACAAATAATAAGTAATAAAAATAACAAGTTACAACCAGTCATAATTATAAAATTCATCGTTCGACACAATTCCAATCCATATGAATTGAATCTGAATAAAAGATTATTATTTCAAGCTGAGAAGATTATTCGACAATTATTTAAATTCATCATTCAGCACAATCCTGTCCCAGAAGAATTGAATCTAAATTATTCCTGGTCGCAATATTACCATTTCAAAATGAAGAGATCATTCGCGTTAAATTTTCTATTCAACACGATCCTACTACAAATGAATTCAACCTGAATTATTCTTGGTTGTAAGATTACTATTTCGAACTGAGATCATCATTCAGTCACTATTAAATTCATCATTCAACACGATCCTGCTACAAACGAATTGAATTTGAATTGTTCTCAAGACTATTTCAAGTTAAGAAGAATTAATTCGACAACTATTAAATTCTTCATTCAACACGAATTCAATCTGAATTATTCTTCGGTCGCGAGATTAGCGATACTACTTCAAATTGATATCATTCGAATCTCGCCACAAGTTCACGACATTCAAGCGTCAAACGTGAAATTAAATCCTATTTCAAATTGATATTAAAAATAATTATTCAAAAATAAAATTCTTTATAATTCATTTATTCTTAAATATACTACATTTTGATTTAAAATATTATTTTACAAAATTTTTACTTATACAATTTTTATTCATAAATTATAATAACAATACATAAATATAATTTAAGTATCGTGGATCATCAAATTAAGCAACAAATTCCACCAAACAGATTAAAAGGCCGCCATATTACTTTATTTTAATGATTTAACATTTAATTATAAAACTATTTTTTATATTAGTACAATAGGGCTGAGGAATATACGCGCGTTTCGATCGTGTAACTGCGTGATCCACATAAATTTTCAAATGTTCGTAAAGCATGGGTGATCGCATTAACAAAAAACCTTGTCGGTCGCAGTTGTCAAACCTGAAGAATCATCTTTTTTTCCTTTCTTTCTGTTTTTTTTCTTTCGTTTCTTTTTCAGTCCACGCGTAACGAATGAATGGGAGCATTGTGTCAGGACGATGGCAATTATTTCCACCGTTTTCGGATACAAGATCGAACAGCCGGCACGGCTTGTATACAACCGGGGTTGCTTTTGTACGCAGGATCGTTTAAACTCGATATATTTGGATCCGACTCAATAAAGATCTCAGCCGCGATGTTACCGCGAGATAAATGTTGTACCAAAATTACAGTCGCAGCTGACCTCGTCCCGAAAGTGCAATATATTTTGCGAGCTTCGGCCAACACGCCGAAACGGTGTACCCTGCTATCCGGACACGATTGCACCGGCCGCCAGCGTGCCGGCTGGATATTGTGCGAATCAAATTGCTTTTCGCCTTGCCCTCTTCCGTCGCTGAAATTTGCCCCCTTCTTCCGTGTGTCGCGCGTCCTGCCATTCGCCGCGTTGAATCGATCAAAGATCGTTCCTTTCTCAACGATGCAACCCCTAATTCTCTCGTCGCTTGACAATTATTCAATTAGAGGCTAAGATACACGCGACGAGCGACGAGTGATGAAGATTGACTGCTTGCGACGTGTGTAATAATTAAAAGTGGCTCTCGAGTGAAAGGAAGTGACGGCGAGATACTTGCGGAAAAGGTTTCAAGGTTTCGTGCGATTTTAAAGAGACCGCGATTTGAAATTGTTAGAGATATATGTCGGTAATTTCGTTTGGAGAGATGGTGTACGCGTACATATGACAACGAGCGTGTAGAAAGTGTGAGAAAGCAAAGAAAGAGGTCTATAAATCACAGCCGTAGTCTGTCGTCAGAACACAGACCAGTATAACAGAGAGACAGACCAGTGTAACAGACCAGATCAGATCAGTTCGGTATAACGGCATAGGATTAGTATAGAATAGAATAGCAGTTTAGAAGAGCCGTAGAAAGAGTAAAAGAGCCGTTGTTCGTAAAAGTAAAATCGTTCGATGTAAAAACTGAAAAGTAAAAAAGTGAAAATTAGATTATTACGCTGTTCGTTCTACAGTACTTGTTAAGTTATGTCAAGCCATTATTTGTTTCATTTTCTTTCTGTACTGTAGCACGTGTTTCTACGTGAAATGTATATTAGTGCAAGTTATCAGTCAGTGTCGTCTCGAACTGACTCCAAAGTTACAAATTAAAAGTAAAAACCTCCGCAGAAACGATAACCAAGCGTGGACACTTTCTTCCGCGGCATTCGTAAACGCTATAAACACGCGGTGAGAATCGAGAGTAGCTCGAAGGAAAGTGGGAAATTCGCCTACAAAGGGCTGCTGGAAACGAACTCAACAGATCGACAGATGCCTGTTAAAGAGGAAGCGTCTTGCATGAAACACGAGCAGCATGAAATATTCAGCGAGGATGTAACGTAGCCGTGGACTGGTTTTCGCGTACGTGCAGCGTCGCGCGCTCGTACTCCGTCTCAAGACGGATGAAAGGTTGTCTGTCGGTTACCGGGGTTTAGGCCAGGAGTTTAACGAAAAGACGTTTCAATTTTGTTAAAAGCTTTCGCCGATTGCACGCCGGATGACGACGGCCGACCGGGCTTTCCTGACGGCTGACGCGTTTAATACGACGTGGCTGGCGATCGATGAAATAGACACGACGTAATTTATGCGCGGCTTGCGGCACATTGTGTATCGCGCTCGCGCGACTCGTGGGGGTAATGGATACGCGCGGCAGCTTCTGTTGTTGGATTTGATTTTATCGGAATCACCGGATCGAGCCTGATAATGATAGAGCGATATCTGCTGTCGGTCTGTCCGGGATTCATGCGCTTTCGCGGAAGAAAGAGAAAACCACTAAAATAGAGTCGTATGTTGGAACCGGTATTATGCAAACTGACGCCCTCTAAAGGGAGGATAAAAATTTATTTGTATTAGAATCATTCACTAAACCTAACTCACTGCAGTTGGCGCCCGGGAATAACACTGAAAATTTATTCAAATCTGTTTGCCATTCCTCTTTCGCGCGGCTGAAAAAGATTCGGACATACCTTTGATACGGTTTTATTACTTACGTACTATTTCGAGATTGTGGAATTACTATTTAAAGAGCCGATATCTTCAGGTATCCTTGATTTCTCACTCGAACTACTTGAACTGAACTACGTACATACGTGAAATTCCAGAGCGCGTATCTTACCAAAAATTAGTACACGGATAGAATATTATTATATATATATTATTATTATTATATATACATATTTAAATATAAAATTATACTAAATATATAATTTTATCTTCTCCTATTTCATCATATAAAATTATAAGATATTATACAAACTATATATAAAATATAAATGATAATTTATCAAATTAATAAAGCATAAAATACGATAATATATTTAAATATAAACAAATATAATATATATATATTATTATTATAGTTTCTAGGGCAAAAATACAATTTTAACACTAAAACTATCAAGGACTAGAACATAGAATTTTCATCAGAGATATTAAAGTGAAAAAAATAGAAACACAAACTTTTATTCGTGTATTTTATAAAAGAATCATTTAAACCTGTAAAACATACACTGTTTTGCACCTCTAATATATCTAAAAAAAAAAAAAAATTACGAATCAGTCATTTCGACCACTTGGGTAGTTCTAGGGTTAAAAGGATTTAGAGCTTATCTTTGATATAGTTTTATCAAGAAAATACAATGAAAATATAGTTTCATTAAGAGAATACGATTAGCACGCAATTTCTTACAAATTTCTCGCCGCGAGATCTTTCGTCACGAAATAGGGACCGAGTATTTCGAGGTTTATGCATGCACGGGGAACAAGAACAGTTTGAGCATTCGCTTTAACTGCTGGTCTCAGCGAATTGCGGATCTTTCGCGAGTCGATGGAAGCCTCGAATCTGGCTAAGAGGAAGGTTGTTTGAGGTAAACGTTATCGTTCCTTTCTCCGGGGGGAGCTTTTCAGCCAGAGCCCCGCCATCCTGAAATTATTCACCAGCTGTACGTTAGATCGCATACAGTTTTGTTCCTTGTTATCTGTCGGATACAGGCGAGTTCTCAGATAAGGCAAAGGATGTAGGATTTGGGAAGAGCCATCTTTTATTCCTCGGGCGCGCAGGCTCTTGTGAAGTCGTACGGACGGATCCTTATGCACGCTCTCAGACCGTTTTGGCTAGCAGTGTTATTATAGTCGATACTCACGCCCAACCTCTAAAGTGCTTTCCCTTACTTTCTATCCTCGCCCTCCCCTTCCCCCATATTTCTCTTTCTCCTCCGCTTTTGCAATAATCTGTCCGAGTTCTCAAACAGTCTTTAAGTGTGTTGCAAGTTAGAAAGTTCCGCGAACGAACAATTGATCGATATTCGAAACGAGGTGGTCTCGTATTAGCTTGAAAATAGTGTTTAGAAAGACCGTGCATTTCGGTCGGATAAATCTATGCCGGATAAAGTACGTAAAATTTCAGTTGGCGTCGAAATGTCGAAGAAGCTGCGCGAAAGAATTTTCTTGAGAAAGAAGCGCTTGCTAATCGTCGAAGAAAGGATTCCCTCGGTATATACAAATCAGAGCATCGATGGCAATCAAGTCGCACAACACCGCGACGACGAATCGCATGATATATTTCCCCCGCGGTGCTGCCTGTGTTTGTTTGTCTTTCGCCTGAATTTCCAACGAACCGGTTGGTAATACAACGTGTTTCGGTGGAAACTACCATCAACTCGCTCGGCTGCCCGGTTGAAGTTTAATCGGAATAAATTACGCGAGAGTCGAAAGTTCCAAGTACGGTGTATATTCTTACCTCAGCGCGCGACCTCGATGAAAAACCAAGTGTCTCTCTCGATTAGAATTCTCGGTGCTCTCCTCTCTGCGCAAGACACGTGAAAATAACCGAAGTCACAAAAGCGCGGAAGCTAATTCCCCTTTCCCCACCTGGAGTCGAAGAAACGAAGAAACGTCGTCGTCGTCGAGAGATTCGCGACGCGATTAGAATTCTCAGTTCTCTCAGCCTCGTTATGTAAAACGCGTTCGAGAGTAACGTTCGAAACGATCAGACAGAATCAATTTGTCATGTCTGTTCAGAATTCGTTTCGCGTCCGTGGAGCGTGGAAATACCTCCCAGATTTAATTCCACCGGACTTTCACGTAGCAGAGAGCGAGAGAGAGAGAGAGAGAGGGGGGGGTGGAGAGGACTGTGATGGCCACCGACCGAAGTTTTCACCGTTTATGAATTCACCTCTAGCTGGAGAAACGCGCGTGCGACGAAAGCCTCGCTCGTTCCTCGTTCGTCCCTCGAGCGTCGTTTCCCACCTCCCGTACACCATCGAAAAACGTCGTTCCACCCTTTCACCTCGGCAATCCCATGAGCTCTTGACGACTGTTTTTCATTTGGAATCCCGCGACAGATAAAATACGTATTTATAGCCGATATATCGAGAGGAGTTGCGCGTGTGCCTGGGCTCGTATTTATGGAGCCGACGTACGCGCGGCGCTCGTAAATCGATAACGTTTTTCTCTCTCTCTCTCTCTTTCTCTCCGTTTTTTTTTTTTTTTATTTTGCCTGATGTTGGTCTAGTTATTCGAAAAAATTCGATGACTCTGCCTTTTCGATTTTCCTGCCATTTGTCTCACGTTGTCTTTCCTCCTTTTTCTGTTTCGTTGCTTCCGCAACTGGCGAGGAGGAGGTGATTTAGTCTCCATCTCGAGTCATTTTAGACCGAACCGATCAATGGAGAAGTTTCTCGCATTAACGTCACTTGCGTAATTAAAAGCAAGAGATCGCATTCGACGGGATTCGTCGAGAAGTCCGTGAAATTAAAAAGTCGAAGAATGCTGAAGGAGTTTAACAACTTTTCGTTCTTTAACTCTTTCGCTATTGTTGGCGTCTAATGGCGCGTTTAAAATTTCCTTTGGGTATTGTTGTTGGCGCTCGGATCTAACTGAGGTGCCTATAGGCGGCTAGTGAATGTTATCGATTAATAATCGCGGCAAACCTCGCTTGGATCAGACGTAAGTGAATTCTAATTCAATAATTACATTCTCCGTTAGTCGTATGTTGTGAAAACGTGATTATTTTACAGTTATTTCATTTAATGAAAAGGTGTGGTAATAAATTAATTAGGAAAAGACACAAGTTACGAATGTAAGAAATGTGTTGATCCATGTTTTGAATTGTACCACACTTTACCACATCATTAGATATATCACGAAACAAAGTTTAAAGCTACTGTTAAATTTTCAGCGTGTGCACCAACAAGTTCAATACAGAATACGAATAAAGAAATAATATCGGCTTAACGTAGTGCAACTCCAGTGTTTCAATATTCACTTTCTGAGAAATGCACGCTGACGAAAAATTTCATTGGAAAAGTTCCCAGTGTAGCTTGCGACTGAACTACTACCTACGCACGCTACTATCTATGTACAGTACTACGTGCGGTGCCGAAAGTGGAGAAAAGGGGTCAAGTTTAATTGCAGTAATATTACAAATCAGTCACGGCGTCGCGCGAGATCTCGACGTTGTTTCGTTCAGAGTTCATTGGATGCAGTCAATAATCGCGACAGCACAGTCGGAAATGATTACGATCACGGGAGACAAAAGGACCGATCCTCTTACCCAAGTTTTCTATTCCTGTTGGCATCGCGTCTAATAGGATCGCGTGGATACTGTTCGAAGCTGCGAGTCGATAAAAATTTTCCAATTAAAACGCGACAGCCAGTCTCGTCGAAGGCTCTCTAAGAGGATTAAGCGCATTCTGTCCGCTTACGAACTCGCCTCTCCCTTCCTCTCTGCCTTTCTCTCCTCCTTCTCTCTCTGTGGATACGAGCGAGACTCATTAGGCTGTTTCAAACGAGGAACGCTCGTTCTCGATCTAAAAGGTGGACTCGATTTCCATGCCGGAAATTAAACTATCTGCCACTCGTCTGATATTGCGCGGGCACGAGCCGGCGATCACCCCCTTTGTGTGTGTGTGTGTGTGTGTGTGTGTGTGTGAGTGTGTCATTGTTTTATCCTCGTTATTAGGCGGAATTGAAGTGATTCGATTAGCGGAAATTGAAGTTTACTTTACTATAATTCCGATTGCACGTTCGTTGTTGCATCGTCAAACGCTGTTGCGGTTGTGGAAAACACAGCTGATTAAATGCATCAGCCGCGTTCCGCGATACGTCCCGCGATATTCACGAAATGGTTTAATAATTGCACGGTGGTGGCAATTAATAATACAAGTAAACAGACGCGAGTATCTAATATAAATAAACAAGCGCAGGCACTGCGAAATGTAAATAAACAAAAACAAAAGAGCGCGAGGCAGAAACAAATGAAAAACAGATACGCGCGAAAATACAAAAACAGAGTTCGAATGCACGTACAGCGTACGTTACCGAGAGGTTACTCGCGATACGACCGGCAACAAATAAGCCAAAAATCTAGAGTAGACGTTTCTTTCTCTGTTTGAAACTACGTATATACCTAAGCGACGTTCGAGAATAAGTACAAAGAGAGAGAGAGAGAGAAAGAGAGAGAACTACGATTTTTACGCTACTTAAACAGTACGTGAAATATTTCCCTCTGTTCACTTCCGCGACCGGACGAACTCGCGCTTACCCGACGAAACTTTCGCGAGCAGATACAGAAAAAACAAAAAACAAAAACAAAAATTCAAATTCCGCATCGATGCGTGCCGAAATATTTTTCTTTCGTTCCGCAAATTTGCGTTGGAACGTGGAAACACGGTGAAAAAAGAGTTGCGCAACTTTGGAAGCTCCTTTGTCCTCGCTGTTTTCGCGAAAAGCAATCGTATTAGCGCGAACGTCTGCTTATTTCTAGAATAAACACTCTTCCGTCTGTAGATATCCATTCAACGAACGAAGGAAATTGTGCATCGAGCGTGGTAGCATTATCGTGCCTGCTCCGACGGTTCGCGCGCGATGTTTCCAAACATCAGGATTCCCCTGGTTGATGGTTGTCAGACGTAATCGCGGCCCCTCGTCGGCGGGGGTGGGGGGCCAACAAAGGAGCACTTAATCTTACATCGGCGGGGATTGAATCGGTTCGGCTGAGAACCGTGGAAGTGCAGACTCTTAATGGACGTACATTAATTTTCCAACCCCTTTCAGCTGTCCGTCAGCGCAGCCGTTCTCCCGCAGCGCTGCATCGTCCCGATGGTTTCACCCTCCTTCCGCCTTTCGAAATATTTCGCGCCCCGTGTACCGTGTTCCTCTCGCGGAATATATTCGTTTCCCGGTTGATATTCGGTTTCCCGAACGGTTCGCGAACGATTGTTGCAACTCACCCCCGACAACTGATCCGGCGTCGACAAATGATCCTCCGGGGCCGGTTCTCCCTGTCTGTCGATTGTAATTCATCGCTAGATTCTAACTGTGCCAAGTCTTTCCAGCATTAGCGCGCGTAATTAATAATCTGCTCGGAGATCTGCTTCAATATTCGCGCAGCTAGATGGATTTTTGATGAAGCAGTTGAACGCGCGAAGGAAGTATGGATAGGTAGATCGGTGTAAAAATTCCTGGTTTCTTTCTTTTTTTTTTTTGGTGTAAGTTTTTGGTTTAAATTGGATAATTCGATTCGAGTAATTTTGCTATTACGAGGGATTAAAAAAAGGATCGCGAAGAAGCATCGTAGATTTACTGTGAAACTTGTGTTGAAAATGTGAACAAGAAGTTAAACACTCTTGGGAATCTGTAGGGTCAATTTGAACGAAATTTTAATGAAAAAAGGAGACAAAGTTTTAAGCACAGACTCGCGAAATTGTGAATTTTTACGTATGTGTAGGTTTATTGTGTTACAAACATCAAAACTGCGAACCAGTTCTCGTTGAAATTTCATTAATTTCGCGAGATTTTTACTGTCGCGTGATTTTCAGAATTTATTAGACGAACACGTGAACGACGATTGATCGATTGTCCTCACGCGAGAAATGAAAACAGCAAAAGAAAAAAAAAGGAAGAAAAAACAAAAGATTTGTTATAAACAGCAGAAAACGAACTGAACTGCATTCTTCTTTGAAAATTTACTAGAAATTTCATTAACTTCGCGGGAGTTTTATTACCGCGTGATCTTCAGAATCGCAAACAACGAGCGATCGTCTTCACGTGAAAAATCTAAAAAAAAAAAAAAAAAAAAAAAACGGAAGAAAAACGGAAGAAATTGTAGACTTTTACGTATAGGTTTATTGCGCTGTAAACACCAGAGAAAGATCTGAAATGCGTTGTTTTTCGGAAAATTTTTTACACCGACAAATGAAAAAAAAACAGAAACAACGTAAACGAGTTCTCGTTGAAATTTCGCTAGAAATTTCATTAACTTCGCGGGATTTTTATTGCCGCGGCATCTTTAAAATCTATTAGACGCACGCGCGAGCAACCGAGAGATCGAGAAATAAAAAGAAAAAAAAAAGAAAAAAGAAAACGCGAAGCTTTCGCATGAATCTGACCGGCGGTGTATATTTTATATCGATCCCCTCCCCCTGTTTCTTTTCCTCCCCCACGTTCTTCTCTCTGTTATAATGGAAATTCGATTCGACCCGCGGGGAGAGAAGATTCGTTTCCAATTCAATCGAGGCGCCTGCGAATGTCCAATCTTCCGGGGGGAATACGCCGGGAAACGCGCCGAGGTTGCAGCTTCCAGTTTACGAGCGGAAGGGCCGCTCGCGCGCGCAAAGCTCCTATGAAAATTCAAACGTTACGTGTAACAGGCTCGGGGGCCGGATGTTTATTCGCGAGAAGGGGCAGGCTCGATTCGACGAGCAACGAGCCCGTCGGCTGCTGGCCGCTGCTCGTCACGGGAATTCCGATAATTAATCGAACATTCACTGTCCCCTGAATGATCCCGCCGTTTCTATCGCTTCGGACATTTTGCGCGCCGCGACTGCATAATTGTTAATAGAGACTCACTCACTCTCTCTCTCTCTCTCTCTGCCTCTCTATTCAAGTCTGCTGCAGTGCCAATCTCGTTGATCATTTTGCAGAATTGCTACTCGTTTGCCTTCGCTGCTCGCCCTTTGCTAATCCCCCGTCGCCAGCTCAAATTTGTTCCCCGTCAGACGAATTCGTTTCTCTCCAATGTTTTACCGGGCAATTCGAATAAATCCAGCTGCGTAGCAATTACGCAAATGGAGGGAGGACGATGGTGATAATCAACTTTCGCAGAGGATGATAATATCCGTGAAAAGAGAGGAAATAATCAACGTCTGTAAAAGTTGTAAAACAAAACAAAACAAAACAAAAAAAAAGAGTTTCCTTTAGCTTGTAATAAATTGTATCCTTACGCCGAAGTTTCCAATTTAGCGAAACAATCCCACCGTTCGAAGCTTTGGGATCACCACGATTGGAACACCTCTCGCGGGTTGAAATAGCTAATACCGGATCGTTCGTAATCCATCGAAGTTTACAGTGTCGGTCACATCGATCGTCCCTTGAAATCACACGGCGCTTCCTCTCCACTTTGGAAACGCTCTCTTTACGCGTTCGAGCGACACGCTCCGACATACCAGGCAGCCGAATTCGTTTGTAATTGAGTTCGAGGTGAGTGCAAGCTCTCCGGATCCTCTTCTGGAACGCGCGCGCGCCGGTGGGCGTAAAATTCCTCGTGAAAATCCCAGTCTCCGTCTGTAACAGTCCGACTGTCTATAAAACCGCGATGTTCAGGGCAGATCGCGCAGCTGGCAAGATCGTTGCGGATTTACGAGGCACGGATCACTATCGTGATTTTTGATTTGACATCCTCTCGAGACTCGGCGAGACGCGCCAAAGCGGCAAGAAAGTGGTTGCATCGCTTGCACGCCCATCTGCCGCGCGCTCTTTATTTATGAGCTGCGATTTTACGGCCCGCTCGTTCCCCTCAGATCGCGAGTATCGTCGTTTTATTCCAAACGCGACTGCAATCCCGGCACCTCAGCAGCCATTTCACGTGCTATTTTCCTAAGCTTTCGTATTTTCCTAATAGCATTCGTCGAATGGTTCAGTTTCGTGATTGTCGTGATTGTCCAACTTTATTCTTGTACACACACACACACACACACACACACATACACGTTGGATAGTGACACATATGTATATAGCTCGATCACTCTCGTTTCAACGAGAGATTAACACTAAACCTACTCTTCGTGTATTCCTACCGTGACCGGTCTTTAAAAAAAAGTATATTTTTTATACTTATATCTTTATAACTTTATAAGTACTTTTATAAGTATATTTCTTATACTATAAATATTTTTACACTTGAACGTAAATAATAGTCAACAATGGTATCAGCAGCAGAACCTCTATATTACTCTCACTTTCGAAACTCAATACTAATCTCCTCTTTTATTCAAGATATTCTCTTCTTCATTATCCGTTAGAGTCATCAGAAAGGGGTGTGTCAAAATAGGTCACCATGTTTTTCCATCTCATTTTCAATTTCAGAAGACATTCCAAACACTCTTCGTCTAATGTTAATTATTTTCTCTAATAACTTCTAATATTCTTTGAATGCGTTGATAATAAATGTTCACCCACGAAATACAAAATTTCATATTTAACCGTTAGTATCACGGATTTACTTTTTTCGGATTATTTTTCTCGTGAATCGATTGTATAATTTTAGAAGAGTGTCATAAATTTTTCGACCAATAGGCAGGACAGGCTACATATATTTCTCGGAAAAAAGAAAACAAGAGGTAAATACCGTTTAAACCAAAAATCTCCAAAATTCAAACCAAAATTCATCGTACACATATTTTAGGAAATATACCTAGCAATGTGATAACGTTGTGTAGGAAATTGTGAGTTACAAAAGTTCGAAAACGGTCAAATCAATAGATTTGCTGTTTTGAAAAAATAGAAGCTAGAAGTTGAGAATTTTCGAAGAGAACTTTTTCAAAGAGAGGTGCGATTGACCGAAGGATCAAAGGACCGAAGGGACAGGGTTAAGCAGAGTTTTCCTCGGTCGGTGTGTTCAAACGATCTAACCGGGATAAGTTTCGAGTAAATATTTTTCTTTCGCAGGATTTCTCCACCACTCTCGTTATGGACATTAGGTTTCGCGAAATTTCTTGCTCTTTGACTTTCTCCGCGGCTCGGAGTTACCGACGTTCATCCAGCATTTAATCGTGTAAAGGTGGTCGGATAGAGTTGTTCAGATAAAGCGGAGAATACCAGTGATTAATCGATCCCCCTCTTGATGATACGTTCGGAATGGATTAACTCGCGTCGATTCTGTGTAATGCTTTTTATTCGTTTTATCGTATTATCGCGTGAAAGAGACAGAGGCATTGATCACATCGTACACATTACCGTCGATAAATATTTGAACGCTTGATGCAATTCGATCGAAAGCTTTTGTTGTATCGAAAGAACTGATTTTGTTTACCTTTCACGATTCTTACGAAACATCGTAGATTTATTACCATTTCTCGATTATCGTGCAGCGAAATAACAATTCAACGTGATTGTCAGGTTAGCCAAAAAATTACTGCCCCTTATGTTTGATTTTCTTCTTTCTTCATTTGTAATCAACGTCAAACTCGTTTTCAAAAGTAAAGTTGTACGCCAAAGTGTGCCCATCTATTAGAAAAAAAAAAGAAAAAAAAAAAACGCAATTACTTTCTGGCCAGTCGAATAATTAAGTCCGTAATTGCGAGTTCGAGCTCGCTGCTTACTACTATGGAGGTTTACTCCTTTAAATAAAAATGTACACGAGACTTAACAAGAAGCTATAACAATAACTATTTATTTTAATTGTAACAGGATTTATTTTTTATTTTAACGTATAACAAGACTTCCGTGACGACAGTTTGCCTCCATCGATTCTCAACAACTGAGACTACAACTACAATACATTTTCTTCTTTCTTGTTCATTTGTAATTAACGTGTCGCCACCATTGAGTTAAAAAAAAGATTACTGCGTTTTTTTAAAAATACGCGCGCCGTCAACACTACCACGGGCCAATGATTCGAATATTTTCGCAGTCCCTCCAGATCGATCGTGATATTCAATTAATCCGTTGCAAATCGGTCGCATTGGGCGATTTACGTCCCAGCTCGCTAAATACTCGTCGATTGTGTGCCGCTCGAAAATTTGCCGCGTGATTACAGCGCGGACGATTACAGCGTGGTCCCGAGGATTATCTAATTCCCAGGCGAAACTGTCGATTGCGACGGCGCGGGGGTTTCAGTTTCATTTCGCGGCTTCTGTGCCGCGCGAAGACGCGTCGGTCGCTCCCAGCGCGCGCGTTTCTCCCGCTTAAATTAATACCCAGCCCTCCCTCCGGCCTCGTTAATTACCAGTTTTTCCAAGGAACGGGGATAAAAAATTCCATTCGGACGGGTGTGCAACAGCCACGCGCCACCACTGTCCGCGTAATTATTTAAACTTTTGTCGCTGTTGGAAATTGGTTTTAATTAATTCTAACTTTCGGCGCCGGCGTGCATCGCGTACGCGCGTCGCCGAGCACGAATTTAATAAACTGAATTTTACGGCGCATTTTGCGGATTCCACGCGCGCGCAAGAGAGAGAGAGAGAGAGGAAATATGTACAGAGACACACGGAGCGAACGACGATTGCCGCGTGACTTCGCATTTTGATCGACTCACACCGACGAATCGTCGCTTGCGCCAACGAATCGACGAAGCAGCCCGCGAATTTTTAAACCACTCCGTCGGCGATTTGCTTTGGAAACGGTCGAGTGCTTTGTTATTTCTGTTCCATTGAGGAATCTTCGCTTGGATTTCTTTCTCGGTAGAACTGTATCTTTTTTTATCTCTGTTCAATCTTTATCGCGTTCGTCGCGTGAATTATCCGTGTGTATCATCTTGGGAACGTTGACGTCCCATTTTATTGCCAAGTTGGACTGGTTCGGCATCTTATGCACACTCGTCCCACGGCAATTTCTTTCACGCGAGTCAGTTGTACAAACAATATTTATTTTTCACGCTCGATATCAATTTCAGACGCGGTCAGAAATATATATTTTCCTACAATTTTACCTAGTAACTAGGTAATATATATTACCTAGGATTACAGGGAAATATATTTTTTCTGATAATAAATATAAACTGATAAGAAAACTCTATAGCGTTTGTACTCTATCGGTTACGATTATTCGATATAGCGGCGTTCAAGCAAATTTACGAAAACTTAGCGAGAGATAAGTTTGAGAACAGATCATCCGGAAAAATTGACATTAACGATGAAAACGAAGTCGAACGATATTTCAAATATCTCAAACGACGAGAATAACGAGTTTGTGCCAAATGAAAAGGAAAAGTTGATCGTTTTGAATTACAGTGGCGATAGATACAGACACCGAATAAATTTACTTTCGTCTTCTGAAATGTTATTACTATTGTTTCTTTTTTTTTTTTGTTTGTTAACCAATGTGAAATAAATGTATATTTTTATAACTGATACCAACGCTAAAAGCATCGTTGGGTTATCTCGTCGAGTAAAGAACTTGTCGAGGCGTTTATATTACTTTGTCGACGTATTATCCCAAAATTTACAAGATACGGTATGTACACCCGCGAAATATCTTCCTCGAACCACGATAAATCCAATTACGTAAACTGCGAGAAGGAGCCAAGAAGCACTTAGAAGACGATCACGCCAGCCGATCAATAACTGAAAATTCGTTCGAAACTAAACTCGTGTGTATCGAACTCGCACTGTTCCACGCACAACGTCTCGTGTAAAAACTGCGCAATTCGAGGCTTTTATTTCTGTAGTAATCCGAAGATTGTATAACCTTCGATTCGGTAGAGAACTTACAACTTCGTTTCGAGCTGTAGAAACATAGAAACTTCTAGAAGCGAGCTCGAGGGTCTTCGAAAACGATCTGCGAGTTCATCTTTCTCCGCAGCAGTGACAGCCCTTATGGTCGACCTTGGAAGGAGTGTCTCGCGACATTTTTCAAAGTTATCGGCCTTGTAACCCGGGAATGGGCGTGAATGAAAATAACCGAGGCTACCAACGACGGCGTTGGAAGCGTTGACGCGAGATGTTCGACAGTGTGCCTGGTTTCCTTCTCGTTTCCCCTCGTAATAGAGTCTCCGTTCTCCAGAATTTCTGAGCTAACAGCTCAGTAGCAGGAACCACGGTGCGGCAGCAATTAAAATCCTTAAACCCTTTGATCGCCGAGCGTGGCCACGCCTCGAGGAGAGAGGGATGGCTAGCTTCGACGTCGAATTCACGGCCCCTGTGCAACTCGAACCCGTATAACCGAAGAACTTTCGCCGAAAGTGTGTTCCCATTTTGTCGGAGGATTTTTTTCTCTCTCTTCTCTTCTCTCCTTTCTTTCGTTTACTCTCTCTCGAGTCGTTCAGTTCTTCCACTCGTTCGCCCCCTTGGTGGTCGAGTATTATTCCTGCTAATTAAGTAGTTTAAGTTACAAGTGCCTTTGCCGGTTCGCCGAGACGAGTGAAAAATTGAAGGACATCCCCCTCGGGGGCTGGAAGCCAGACCGTTTTAAAACCGCGCCGCAACTTCGGCCGTGTTCGCTCGTTCGCTCTCGCTGAATGAATTTCGCCGGACGCGTTGCTCTTACGGAGGGATCTGAGATTTCCTTGTTTCAAGGAAAAAAAGATTCTGCGAGACTTTCTCTCTCTCTCTCTCTCGCTCTCCTTTCGCCGTGCATTGAAAAACTTCGACCGATTTTCGTTCTCACTTTCGTGGAAATTCTCCGGTTCCGGTTCGTTTGGTAAACAATCCGTTAATCCATTGCGCTGGCAACTGGTTCGCGGACCATAACGAGTGACCGTACCATATACAATAATTCGTCGCTTTCTTTTTCTTTTGAACTCGTCGATATAATATCACTGGATAGAAATTATTAAACTCATCATTTGTTTTGCCTAGGGTTACATCTAAATATACTTAAAACTGAGAAAATGTTGCAACTTGGGACAAAAAATTCTCGACGTGCGTGGCAACGTCAGTTAATTACTGACGATTAAAGTATAATATAATATTAAAGTATAATATAAAATTAAAATATAATATACTATATATGATATAGTATGTATATATATATTGAAACGTAACGAAAGTACAATCTCTGGGCTTCAACATTAACTTCTTGCGTTAGGAACTGGTTCGCGGACCATAACGAGTGACCGAACCGTAATTCGTCGCTTTCTTTTTCTTTTGAACTCATCGATATAATATCACTGGATAGAAATTATTAAGAAGTAATAAACTCATCATTTGTTTTGCCTAGGGTTACATCTAAATATACTTAAAATTGAGAAAATGTTGCAACTTGGGATAAAAAATTCTCGACGTGCGTGGCAACGTCAGTTAATTACTGACGATTAAAGTATAATACAATATTAAAGTATAATATAAAATTAAAATATAATATACTATATATAATATAGTATGTATATATATATATATATATATATATATATATATATATATATTGAAACGTAACGAAAGTACAATCTCTGGGCTTCAACATTAACTCCTTGCGCTGGGAACTGGTTCGCGGACCATAACGAGTGACCGAACCGTAATTCGTCGCTTTCTTTTTCTTTTGAACTCGTCGATATAATATCACTGGATAGAAATTATTAAGCAGTAATAAACTCATCATTTGTTTTGTCTGGATTACATCTAAATATACTTAAAATTGAGAAAATGTTGCAACTTGGGATAAAAAATTCTCGACGTGCGTGGCAACGTCAGTTAATTACTGACGATTAAAGTATAATACAATATTAAAGTATAATATAAAATTAAAATATAATATACTATATATAATATAGTATGTATATATATATATATATATTGAAACGTAACGAAAGTACAATCTCTGGGCTTCAACATTAACTCCTTGCGCTGGGAACTGGTTCGCGGACCATAACGAGTGACCGAACCGTAATTCGTCGCTTTCTTTTTCTTTTGAACTCGTCGATATAATATCACTGGATAGAAATTATTAAGCAGTAATAAACTCATCATTTGTTTTGTCTGGATTACATTTAAATATACTTACAACTGGGAAAATGTTGCAATTTGGGACAAAAAATTCTCGACGTGCTAGGTAACGTCATTTCAACGCGGATGCAGCGAGGAACGCGTGTGTAAATATTTACACTCATCGGCAAAAGTAATTTTCACGCGTTCGCAATATACAACAATATAATGTGTTAACGCTCTGCAATGTTCTTCGTCGCGTGAAACATTGTTTAATCGTTCCAGTTTCGAAACGAGTACAGTGTCGAGATTTTCGAGCCGCGAGATAGCGCGTCGACGCTAGTATGACTTTCCCGTCATAGTTCGTTTTAAACAGGTTTCCACCAGGTAAATGGGGATCTGTAGTACAGGGTTCTGGCGACTCTTCTGGCAATAAAAACCAAAGCTCTTCGGGCTTTGACTCGACACTCGTCGCTCATCTCTCGATTTTCAATCGAGTGGGTATCGCGTTCGTTCCACTTCGGATCGTCGACAATCGGGGCCCGTTCGCGCGTAATTGTCGTCGGTAAATCGACGCCGTCTCGCGTAAACGAAACGGATCGTCGCTCTGCTTCCGAGGGAAACAATTAATCTCCGCTTCGGAGTCTCCCGGATTAACCCTCTCTCTCTCTCTCTCTTGCTGTGGCCATTTCGATCTCGGGCTGTTCTTTCGCTTGGCTGCCGGCGTAAATAATCGAAGGAACGAGCAACGAACGCTTGCACTTCACGTCTCGTCCTCGTCGAGACGAGGATACTTTTCGATGGTTGCACGGATGATTGACGGTCTATCGATCATCTCGCTCGTCCGATTCCACGTTCGTAAGCGACGTCCCTCCTCGCTCGCGTAACGCGTATTAATCGCTCCTTCGTTACGCTTTGCCACTTGCCTTCGTACCTCTCCTTCTCTCTTTCTCTTTCAGTCGAATGGGCGTTTACGATCGTTTTCTTCAATGTTTGATCGTGAGCAGTATTTCTTAACACGAAGACCTACCAAAGTGGTCAGAATGAAAGTGGTCGGAATTACAATTTGTAACTTTCGTTAGATATTTAATAGACGTGGAAACAGCGTATTTTTCAAGATTTAAATAATTTTTCGTAAAACATACACGTAAAAGTTTACATAGTCTGTTGTATTATAAAGTTTCTCTATCTTTTTTGACTTTAACGTCTCCGATGCTTTGCAAAATTTTGTGCTTTAGTCGTCGGTAGTTCTGGTGTTGAAATTGAGGAGAAAAGTGAGAGACAACGATGATATAACTCAGGATGTCAAATTTAAATGTCAAAACTTCGGGAACATGCAGGAGACTGATGAAATAAGAAAAAAAGTTCTTTCGAGGTTCGCTCGTTTCTGCTCCATTTTGCAGGCGATTGTGAAGGGAGGAAATAAAAAAAAAATTTCTCCACTTATTTTTTTACACTTGTTCGTGTCGTTATCTGTTTTATCATCCATATTATCATCTTGTCTACGTTGTCATCTATTTGATGAAGATGCTGTTCAAAATGCAATATTTTGCAGCAGTGCAGGCATTATATCGAACACTGACCATTCCGACTGCAGCTAGACATTGTTCCAATGATGTTTGATACATCGAACTGTTGTTTGGTTTCTCACTCTTTCTCTCGAATTAACAAACTTACTTGTTTTTTGCAATTTTCTCTAAACCTCGAAAGAACTTTTCTCCTTAGCTTGTCGATTTTCTACACACTTTCGGAATTTTTACATTTAAATTCCGTACGATTTGTCATTGATCAACTCCATAAAACGAAACACAGAAAGGAAAGTGTTGACACGTTGAAAACACCATTTTTTTTTTTTTTTAACTGGAAGAAACTTGTTGTTTCTTATGTGATAAATTTTATCTAGAATTGGCAAAAAAGGAAAAGATGTATAGGATGTAATAGAATAAAAAACTAGGAGGAGAAAGACAAAAACGAACAACTAGTTACACTGTGATGTCAAGTGATAGAAATGTAACTTCCATCTCGGTCAAGGGAGAGAGAGAGAGAGAGAGAGAGAGAGAGAGAGCGGCAGAGAGAAGTGAAAATTCCTAAGATAGCGTCCAATTGAAACGTATCAATTTGCCGAGCTCCATTATGAAATTATTCCAGGCGAGCCGGTATCCCGGGATATTCGATCTTCATGATCTAAGCACGCGAACGATCCGAGCGATTTGTCAACGCGACGGCGTTGTCGATTTATTAGCGCGAAATCGAGTGGGCTGGAGGTCTCCGGTCCTTGGAAGGAGGAGGCGGCGAACACGCCGAGTACTCGAGACGCGAGAGAAACGTGGCCCGTGTCGTCTGTAACATTCGTCTTCGGTGACAAGGCAGCAAATTGCTTTTGAGATCGTCAAATTAATGCCGCCGGACAGGCGCAGCTGTTACGAATTGTCGCCCTCCTTAAGAAAATTCGCCCGCCTCGTAGAACTCGATTCTCACAACTTTCGCGTAATTTCAATTAAACACCGTAACGCGCGCTTTGCATCGATTGTTTCTGTCCGTGAGTGCTATGCGTGAACTTGATGCACAGTCTAATGCGTAATATAAAGGAGAAAAACAAGCACAAGTATTCCATCATTTTCGGACAAATTCAGATGGAGTTTTCTCGAGCTGCATATTATGGATATATAGTACCAATGACAATGGAAATTGTCGATGATTTAAAGCGACGTAACTGTGAGTTTGTTATAGGAACAGCAAGTGTTAAGAATTATCCATTTAACAATTTACAGCTGTGTCAATGCGAATGTACAATTGTTAAATTCAAATACAAACTTCGTGAATTGATCACTTATGTGAACTTGGTCTCTTGGTCTCATTTTAATATAAAACATGAAGGGTGGGTAAAGTACTATTTTTCTTGAAGAAAAATGTGTAAAAACATTAAGAAATTTTTTTCACGATTAGACTCACCGTGGTCTTGAAGATTGAAATTAAGGGATCTTTGCAACGACCCCTTAAAATTTGTTGTATTTTTTTTCACCATTTTATTGAATTTTGTACATTAAGGTCAGACGACGAAATGTTTCTTATTTTATCCAATTTTACAATTATTATTATATATAATAATACTAATTTATAATTAATTTTAATCCTGAAATTCAACGTTAAAGCGTATTTTCAAATATTCAACAATAAAATGGCGAGAAAAAATCGTACAAAAAATTTTAAGGCACATCGTTGTATAATATATACTTCAATCTTTGAAATGACGGTGAACCTAATTACAAAAAAAAAAAAAGAAAAAAATAAAAATATATATTAACATTTTCTACGCACGTTTGAACTTTTACAATCTCGAAGAAGGAAATATCCTTATTTCACAAGATGTTTCACGCTTTGAAACGAGATCAAGTGGATCGTTTCTTACGAAGGATCCTTTCTCACGATCCTTTATACCAGTTTGAATCATCGACGATCTTTCGTCGTCGTTGGTACGGTTACGCTCTTCGTAGTAACTTTTACATCCTCCGCAGTAGGACATTTCAATTTCATCTCGAGAGAGAGAACGGTTCACAAACCCGTCCCACCGCGCGATCCAATTTCTCAATTATCGCGAATCGTCGCCCGCTGCGATCGACTCACGACTGGTGATTCGATCGTGTACCTTTGCGTATATCCCTCGAGGTTCAAAGGACCACCCACTGGATTGGGACAACTGTGTGACTCTGCTCGACGTTGCAATAAACCTGATGGTTTCTAGATTCAGAAAGCTTGACTTATCTGAATGAGTGACGACTGAGTTAGACAGGTATACTTGGGCCGAGTATTGATTGATGTCCGATGATTAGATTGTGAAGAAAAGGAAATTCACATTAGAGAAAAAACATAGAACAGACAGAGAGGATCCTTGGATCTGCGAAATTTCTAGAAGGAAATAAGGCTGATAATATATATCTGAAGACTATAAATGACGCTCGGAAGTATTTGACCTACGGTTGTAGAAGAGCACGTGACTGACTAAATTTATACAACATCCAGTTCTAGAGTTTCTTTAAATGGCCTGTGCCTGCGCAAATGTTTCACAAATACCTTACATGAAATGACACGCTGAGTTTGGAACACATCCGTGTCCCCAAACCTAACTTAAACCTTAATCGATTACTGTGACGATGAAAATTCCACGGATAGAAATTGAACTCGTTTCGAATCGGGCCTCGCTGATATTCGTAAGTCAGCGGTGTTTTATCGGCCGATTAAATTCGGACGCATACGGCCGATAAGAGCGGGCACCGGGGAAGTTTAAGACTCGACCTCGTCGAGCATGTATTCGGCCGCGACGTGTTCGCGTTTCTCGCATACCGTAAGATTTCCCACGAGTCTCGTCGTTCATCCAAGTCCGGGGTGACTATCTCTCCTCTTATCTTTGCCATCGAGCAACGTCCTCGCACCTACCTCTCCTCTCCTCGAAACTTTGTTTTGATATTTCAGGCAATATCTCCCATCCCTCCCACCCTTCTCACCCGGTCGAAGGGCATTTGTTTCCGTTCCTCCGCGAGAAACGTTTCGCGTCTTATCGCGGAATTGCTAATAAGACCGTGGACCGAAGAAGGTCGCGGCACAGGACGGAAGGAGGAGCTCTCTCTCTCTCCAAGCTCGTTTCCGCTTGCAGAAGCTCCCAGCGTCTTCGTTCTGCGGTAAACTCGAAATTTCGACTTGGATAAATGACCTCTCTCTCTCTCTCTCTCTTTCTCTCAATCTCTGTCTCTGCTATCGTGAACCCGGAATTTTCCAACTCCGTTGTCATGCAAATTAATTG
The DNA here is from genome assembly GCA_036937485.2 of Tetragonisca angustula. Classification (NCBI taxonomy): domain Eukaryota; kingdom Metazoa; phylum Arthropoda; class Insecta; order Hymenoptera; family Apidae; genus Tetragonisca; species Tetragonisca angustula. Next base: position 112,072 of record JAWNGG020000288.1, on the reverse strand, counting down.
CCGCTGCGGATCGTAGACTCGTTTTGGAGTTTTTTTTTTTTTCTTCTTTTAGAAACTAGGAGCATAGGATATTCCGGAAAGCTGGTACGGAAGTTCGAACGTTTTTAAGCGCGCGGGTAAAAATAATGTTGCTTGTTAAACTCGCGGTGATCGATTCGAAACTCTGGCCCTTGCCAGCGTTGCTTAGCTGTTCCATTCGATGGATAATATTTATTAATTGATTCGCGTGCATGCGTGTATATTATGAATACGTTGATTACGCCTAACCCTTCCGCAAGAAAATCGATTTTCCATTGTAACGCGATCTTCTTGAAGAAGAAAAAAAAAACATTCGAATTTCAAATTCGTAGACGATACGTCAAAATAGAAGATCGATCGAACGTCAACACATCCAACTACGCCTATCGAGAGATTAATAATTCGCTCGGTTCTCCTCGAATCTCCCCGACTGAGGATTCAATCCCGATACTCGCGTTTTTTCTTCGATAACGTTTTCTATATTTTACAAATAAAATACAGTCGATTTGACACGCATTTCACTTTATAAATATAATTATTTTAATTTTGTGCACTGCGTGCCAATAAAACAATTTAATTTAATTTAATTTATAATTTAACCTTAATTTAATTTGTAATTTAATTTGTGCAGAATTGCTTAATTTAATTATTATACTATATATTCGTGTTAAAATATGTAGTTCAAATACATAATGTATGTGTTACAATCTATTGATTGATAAAATAAGATATAACCAGTTTCAGAGCTTTTCTGAACATCCGGTGCAAGTCCATGAAAATCCTCTGCTGCGGATGTATCGATTTTATCAAAGAGCAACCAAACTATATTACTTGAGACGTAATGTCCTCGGTTAGGCCCACTTGCACAACGTATCTCAACTGCGACCGGTACAATACCGGAGTATATCGTCGAGCGGAATAACGAACGCATTACTGGTTGCGAGCAATCGGTGTGTCGGTAGCCTTAATCGCGCTATCCGATTGTCCGCGACGCGCGAAATTTAGCGTACACGGGACACGTTCGACGAACAGCCCGTCAACCGCGTGATGTACGTCGAAGTTTCGCGCGATTGGGATTCGACGCGTTGCCATCTATAATCGAGTATACCGCCGAACGGAAGGATTCCAAGCTGGGGCCAGTGAAGGAGGAATATGTCAGTCGATTCTCTCTGCCTGCGTGGTTGCTTGGAGACCTCGCCCTTCTCGCGCCAGATGTCGTTTAATTCGAAACCCGACCTGAGAAATTGCACGGCGATAAAGCGGGGACGAGTTTTACGCGGATCCGTCCGCTCCCGCCGGTTATAATCTGTCAGCTAGCAGCTGTTTTACAGCTTGTATCACAATGTAGTAAAAGAGGGAGAAGCCCGGAGAAGCCTCGGTGTAAATGGCCGAGTCGAATCGATGGAAATTGCTGTGCTCTTACCTTAAGCGGGGCTGGTAAGAAGGTTCTCGGTGCCTGATCTGGAATCCCGATCACTACGACCTTTCGACCCGATCCAACGCTCCCGACTTTTCCACGAGATAGGAAATTTATTCTTATTTAAAGTAGAGGAGTTCCCGCGCCCGGTGAAGAACATTCCGGAGAGCGCGTAATTTAGTTTCATTGGCCTGTGGTGAGAGACGAGCGTGTGGTGGTAGAGGAGATGAAACGCTTCTGGAGATGTAGAAGAGTTTCCGCTGTATGGGGAAATTAATTGAAAATACAGTAGAACACTGTTCGAACTAATTGAGAGACGAGTCAGTTTTCGGATAATCGAAAATTTGCGTCTTAACTTAAATGAAATTAAAACAGTTTTCAACATGGACGTTTTCAAATTTACGTCACAAATCAATTGGAAGTCAAACAATTTTCGAATATGGATGTTTATCGCGTGAAAGAATACGTGTGAAATAAACTAGTACGGAGCTGGCTAACTGACGCTACCCCCTCCACTGCGTCAGCGGGAGAGTGGGGTCATCTTCTTGGTGGAGAGATCGATGTAGTGGAGGGGGTAGCGCTAGCGATCAGGAAAGTAAGGGCAAAGACGTACGGACCTAATAGATGCTGTATTTCTTTCATTATCCATTATCTCTTCTCCCGGCAATTCAGGAACATTTTTGTACATACGCAGCACGATCTAATTATCATCATTTGCTATTTTCGAGCTTCTATACAGATGAAAATTTCTCTTATTATTTCTCTTATTATTTCTAATAATATTGACTCGCTATTTTTAATGTACCCGTTTATATTCCATGACTAAATTACATTTTATTTTCGCTTTGTTTAAAATGTTCAGTAATATTTAATTGATCTTTTAATGTCAGCGCTACTCTTTTTCTTTTAATAGCATTTTTATGGTGCAAAAGTATAAATGAAAGGCAATTCACTTGGATGAGGCACTCGGAACATGTAGTTTAAACATAGTTGCATACATAATTAGAATAATCGATACTTCGAATAATCGACGTTTAACGCTTAACGTTTGAAAATCTTTTAACGACCCGAGATGTTGTTTAAGAGTGTTTAAGGGTAAAGTTCTCATTTTGTCCTTGACAAAAGCGAGAGACGCGCGAGCGAGTGTCTCCCTTCGAGAATGCACGATGATTTAATTTCATTTCGTGTTTTCAAATAACTCTGATTAAGGGTGGTTGATAGAGTCAAAGGATGCACGAAAGGATTTTCGACCAACTGTGTCCTTCCTCGTTGTAAATGAGGAAACTGCATACGTACACCAGCAGTTCCGGCTGACTCTTTTGCACAGTTTACTTTATTACGCCGTCGCGCATCCAAGCTCCCTGTACTTTTCTCTACGTACGAGTTTCATCCAGCTAGAGAGCTACGAAAACTGAATGAGCCACGGTTTTTATGCCACGCTGGAGTAGCTAACTTTTCCTTGAGAAGAAGGAAACTATGACCCACCACTGTCATGCTTGGTGTTTCAGCTGGGTTGAGTGAAATGTACGAGTCGCAATATTGCATCTTCTTTTTTTTGTACATGATATCAGAGGATGAATTTTCGATAACGATAAACTTGATTATTGATTGATCGTCGTTTCACGATTTCGTTGTTACATGTTCGGAAGAAAGACGCGGGCTACTTTGTGGTTGACTATGATCACTGGTTATTGATTGTTTACCGTTGCCTTCACTTGCACGCTTAACGAATCATTTTTGTTACGTACAAGGCTGTAACAATTATGACACGATATTTAAAACCATTCTCGGTGATACAGAGTCTCGTTCTTTGTCCATATGTTATCAATTTTTTTATGTAAAATGTTTTCACCCAGCATTGCAGTTTCAAAATCAACGTGTCTTAAATCCTGTTGATAGGTTCAAATTCCAGATCAATTTCTTTCGTTTCCTTTTTTTAAGTGACTGTCGTCTTTATGATTGACTGTTGCTACTGGCTATTAATTATTTACTGCAACTTCCACTTCTAAATTTACCAATCGATTTTCTCTGTCGTGTTTTACAACCATTACACGTGCCACGAAGAATCCAAACTGTGATGTTGTCCACTTTTATTTTCTCCAATTATCCTAATTCCAGTGTAAGAACGAATACGCACCGTTGATGTATTCAATTGTCGAGTGAGCATTTAACTAAAACTTCTTACTCTCGACTGTGAGCACGAGAATACAGAATTTGCGTTGAATTTTACAAAGATCATTAGAGTTGATTCCGCGTGGTTCATGTATTATAGAACTGTTGACTGAACGCGTCTGACGGTCTATTTACTTTCTCCGTTTCTCACACCCTTCCCTCTCTTTCTCTCTCTCTCTCGCTCGCTCTCGAAAATCTTCTTCTGGTTTCTCCACTCTTGTCGCGGCGGTGAGAGCGAAGTTAGCGACTCGTCGCGACGGCTTAACGTGTTCCGCGCTGATGAAGTGTTTCTTTGCAGTTTTAGCCGGTTAAACTGCGAAACTCGCGTGCTCCGCGTCGTTCCCGCGGCTTCCCGCGAGTTTCAGCCCCCGTGGATGGGATTCGCGGAATTACTTTTTCCACCGTCTTCCGCCAGTTTCCGCGGGTGGGAAACTTCTCTCCGGCCGCGGCTTCTCTCACACTCGTCTCGATCTTTTTCCAATAATTAATTCGGTTAAACACACCGTCGCGTTTATCGCTCGTGCTGGTCTTGCACCCGAAATTAATCCTTTCGCAGATCGTGTTCATCATTTTGCAATGCAGATGATACTCGCCTTTGTTTTTTGCAAATAAAATTCATCTCATTGCTAATCAAATTCACTTTCTCGCGGATCAGAGATTTCGTCGTTTGGCAAATCAAAATTCACCTTGTAGATGATTCGAATGTGAACTTGATTAATGTACTTTATTATTTCTATCATTGTATTTTCCAAAAGCTTTTTAAAACGTTTTTTAAATTCTCCGAGAGAAATATTCTGACTAATTTTTTAAACTATGAACATTTATGCGTGTTCATAATTGTATTATTTATACTATACAAATACGTATATAAAACTAGCCCGCTAACGTTATAGATTAATCTACGCATGTGTGAATAAATACTTTTAGTATTAAATATTTATCTCATGTTAATTTCATCTGTTATTCTACGTTACCTTCTATTCAAGTATTTTCAAATAATAACTTCACATTGCATTTCATCTTTTTTTTACACTTGCTCGAGGAAACGAAATCTTGATTTGCAGAAGAACGGATTTGATCTACGAAAGAAATTGAATTTGATTTGCAAACGAGTGAACATAATTCGCGGAAAGGATTAATTTGCAGAAAACCTCCTGATATTTCGTTGCTTGAAAGCTACCGTCGTCAAAAAATAATCACCCCTGCTTAGAAGCTGACCCGGTCTTAATCAAGTATCGTAAACTTGTCGTTAACTCGAAACACTATCGTGTCCGATCCTTAAAAATAACCAAGAGCCTCGCAGTACTTCGCGCGAGGGTTGCCAAAGTTTTACGACAAGCATTCTTTTTTTTTTTTTTGTCTTTTTTCACGTTCCTCGCGAACGTAATTATTTACGAACGATAGCCCCGCGATGCGGTGTTCTCTGCGCGAGATATTTTCGTTATCATATTGTTAGGCGCGAAGCATATTGACCTATCCATAAACGGAACACGATATTCTGTTTCACGGGGGATAATGCCCCGCTCGTAAAGCGGGCGTATTTCCAGAGGCTCAGGCGCCTGGGAAAATCTACGCCATTCTAAAGAAAAGTGTTTTTACGTTCGAGGAACACGGGGGATATTTCGAGTAATAAAGTTGCGTGAGGTAGCTCAAGCAAAGAGTCGCAAGAGAGAGAGAGAGATAGATAGAGAGAGAGAGAGAGAGAGAGAGAGAGAGAGAGAGAGAGAGAAGAGGAAAATATTCGTGGTGTTTCGTAGGTCTTAAACTCCATGGAAATCTAGGCGTAATGGCGTTTCTCTGTAAGGAGAGCAAGAAAGAGAAAAGGCAAGAGGGAGGAGAATGGAAAGAATAGAGAGGTGGATGGGGCGTGTGGGGGAGGGGGGGGGAGAGTGGAGAAGCTGGTCCAGATGAACATTCCCCGTCATTTTTCTCTCGTACCTCGCCGCGAGGCGAATTTCTCGGCGCGGAAACACGCGAGAAAAAGCGGCCGGTGTGGGTGAACTTTCATGCGCTCTCGCGCGCCTTCAGCCGCGGAGACTTTTTCGACTGTTGAAGCACTTCGAGACCGAAGCTAGGTGACTCCGAAGCACTTTGGCCCCCGCTGTCTCCGGCTTCCACTCGAAACTTCTCCTCCTCGTCCTTTTGTTGTTTCTTTCACCCTCCCCTCCTTCTGTGTCTCTATTTTTTTCTCTCCCTCCGCCTTCCCTCGGCTTCGTACGTCCGTTTCGCCGACGTCGGGCGAAAAAAGAAGGAAAATCTTCAGCCGGACTCTAACGGCACTCGGGAGTATTGCGCGACCAACTCGTTGCCGCGTTACGATTAATCGTCCCCGGGAAAAAAACAAAGGCGAATGAGAAAGCAGGAGGAAGAAGACACAAAGAAAAAGAAGAAAATAAAGGGAGAGAGAGAGAGAGAGAGAGAGGAAGTGGTCGCGCCAGTTCGTGATCAACTCCTTCTCGTATCCGTGGGTCCGCTCGTTTTTCGCCCGGACGACGGCGGAGAAAAAGGAAAGGGACGATTGAAAAGCGTCGAAAAAGCCCCGATCGAGCCAGCCGGCTGGTTCTTCCGCCGCCAATAATGTCCGTGTCGCCCTTGTTCCTGCACAGATTTATCATCCGATTCGATGGCCAGATCCCAGCTACCGAACGAACGTTTCCCCGTTTCACGCGTCCTCAAGATTCCTTTTCAAGGTCGCTCGCAACGTTACGATATTGGGTTCGATTGGATTCGTTACGACGCGATTCACTCGAGATTAAAATCGATCAGGATTTCGCTTTGCACTCGTGCGGTCGATTGAAGCACGTGGTCTTGAAGTAGACCGCGCAATTGAGAAACCCCCGGTCGTTGCTGTAGTATTGTAGTTGTTATAATCTGCAGTTACTATATTTTTTTGTTACGTTTAGTAAGCAACAGATGGCTCGCAATGTTTGTTCATAGAAATGTGCGAGAAAAAATATGAATGTGATGCGCCAAGCACAAGGGAGGAGCGGTTTTCTTTTTGAAATGAGGAGAGTCGGAAAACGGAGTCGATTAGAGTCGCGAGAAAGCATCAAGAGAGAGCGCCACGCACGTCGAGAACTTTTTGTTCCAAAATTGTAATATTCTCTCAGTTCTAAGTATATTTAGGTACAAATAATAAATTTATTACTTCTCAATCATTTCTATCCAGCGATATCACACCGACGAGTTCAAAAAGGAAATTCAATTTGGTTGGTCACTCGTTATGGTCCGCAATCAGTTGCCAGCGCAAGTCGATTGTGTTTTTCGAGAGTTTCTGTGTTGTCTTGTGTAGTTATCTGTTTTTATTACCATTGTTGTTGTTTAGCAAACGTTTATATTTTATCTCTACGTTATTCTTATCGCGATGTTTTATATTTTACAAACAGAGTGTTCTGCTGATGGGATGATTCCTCGCGAAAAAAATAGGAGAACGTAGGATAGAATTTTTGTTTTTTTTTCTTTAAGACCCTGTCGAGCTCGAGGATTTATCAAGTATACTCGAGATTTAGGCTGACGGGAGGTTATTCCACTTGTAAAATTGGGTAAAAAAGCGTGGAATAAAATCTTTCCATCCAAAGTTTCATCTTCAAGAAAATCGAGCTCGAGGATTTATCAAGCGTATTCGAATTTAGCTAATTCTAGACGTGGCAGAGAAGAACAAGTGACAGGAAGTTTATTCTAACGTGGAAAAATGGGTAGGGAACGTAGAATGACATTTTTCCGTTCAAAGATTCATCTTCGAGAAAACGGACTTTGTCGTTTGTACGTGTTAAATGTGTTTCGTTAAAAGTTGCCGCGTGTATATTTCACAAATTTTCAAACTTGATTTTCTCGAAAACGAAATAGAATAATAGTATAAGAATGATCATTAATAATATTAATAATATTGATATAAGAATAATCATTAATTAATGCATTAATTATTCTTTTCTGTCGTCTCTGGAATTAGTTAAATTCAAACTAATACTTGATAAATTTTCAAGTGTGATTTTCTGGAAAATCCGAACAAGTTTTGTTGTACATTTCCGACTTGTTTCTTCACGAGGAATCACTCCTCGCTGTACTGTTCCACTGAATTCTTTAAATACACCTGCTATCATTTTAAAATTCGTTCAATTCACATGAAATCTGAAATCGTTCGTCCTGAACAGTAAATTTGAATACTGCGACTGTCCGAATAATTTCGAGGGCGTGACGCCGCTTCGAAAACGAGAGAAGACACAAGAGACGAGCGACAGATTCAGTTTATCTCGCGCTGCGAGATTTCGAAGACAGGAGGCTGGATTTGCATGGCTCGAGAGGGAATCATTCACTGCTCAAGCAGACAAGAGAAGAGAAAGCTTCAAGAGAGAACATCTGGGGATTTCTTTTCGAGAGAATGGAAGAACCTGCTGAAAAGGAACAGTGATCACGTCGTGCTCGCGTGCGCGTCGCGTCGCGCCGCGGAAATCAGAATCATCGCTACGGGAAGTGAAATAACAGTGAAATATTCCAGAGGACGAGAGTGCTAGTGCGAGAGTGTAGAGTCAATAGTCACGTTCCTCTCCGAGTCGACGATCACTTTGCTTGACGAGTTGACTTCCCCTGTCATACATATGCTCGCCGTGGAGTCTTCATCAGTTTCGCGATGATTTGCAAAGCAGTATCAAGAGTGTCGCGTTCGTTTATCTTGGCGATGGGAATGTTGGCCAAGTTTCTTCGAAGTCAACTGTAGTGTCAACTTTACTTTGTGTAATGCCCGCGCGAACGAGACGTATTAAATCTCGTAGTGCAAACGTTCCAATCTATGGTTCTTACGAGTTAGAACTTCCCTCGCGAGTCCTGTTGCTACGCTGCCACTCGCACAGATATTATCAAGTTCCATGGGATTAACAATTAAAGATATTTCTGAGAGAACGCCAAGTTGTCGGGCGTTCGTTTGGTTTTCGCGATAGTTGTAATAATGGAAACGGTCAGAAGAGAAAGTGACAGATTCCACTGGGGTGCCATAAATTCCATTCTTCTCGGTACTTTATCGCGGGCGATAGGGACGCTTACAAGAATCGTTAACGAAGACGAATGATACAGCTTAAATATTACTAAAACTCTCTCCTGTTTCCCAAATCAGTTACAGTCTTTCTGTAACACGGTTATTTTATTACGTTTTATCGTGAAACTTGAAGGTATATAAAGGGAAAGGGAACCGTGTGATTGAAAAATTCGTGCAACCCTCGTATGAGGGTTGTCCACGTTTACTGAGTCGTGTTACATGGAAACCATGTTTTCAGAATGTTGTGTTACAAGATGATTGACTGTATGTGTTAATCTTTGCTTCGTAAAATTTATAAAAATTGAAGATTATTAACTCTAAATTAAAGATGTTAAAGATATTGACACTTCCAATATTTATGCCGAGTACACTCGTCGTGTGTGTTTGCTATGTAAGTAAAATTTAGACGAAGCAAGAAACATATTCGTAATTTTAACACATTTTAAAATACTTTGAGACCAGAGAAAAGAGAGAATTGTTATCAATTGCAATTATATATAACTTTTTATAAAATAATACAATTTTATGCTTGTCACAAAATATGTGATTAAAAATATGGGCTAAAAGAAAAAGTAACTAGAAAATTTTGTCGTTTTATTACAATCTATTTCAATCTTCGTGGCGGCTTCAAAATAATTGAACGCACAAGTGCACGTTCTCGAATTGAAGTAAATTTCCGTCTCTTTGCTTCCACAAATTTTCAAGACCCGATCCGTTCTTCCAGAACACCAAGACTCCGCGTCCACAAAGATCTCTCGATCGCTTCTACGAATGATCCAATATCTCTGTCGTCCAAGTGTTCGTTACTTTTGAAACTATAGAGCCGCTCGCAGCTTTTATCGTCCAGCGATACCTGCTAACCACGTCGTTCTTCTCTAACCACTTCCTCCTTGTTTACCCGGCCGGTTTTCCGTTTGAAGTCGGCCCTGGTCAGTTTCCTTTGAGAAGCTTAGCCCTCGCTGCTCCGGCTCGTCGATCGAACGTGATCTAGCTAGCTGTTTAGGAGACACGCCGCTTTTGCCTCCCTTCAAAGTTACTCTCGTTTGTTCCGAAGACCTCAATTCGATCTCTCGCAGAAAACCCAGAGTCTATCCACTCTGGCGTTGGCTGAAAGGATCACCTGTGTGTCTGATTGTTCCGTGTTCGAGTCAGTTGAAAGACGTCGACTGGTATGGAATGTCGGACGACGGGTAGATCTTCATATTCTCTGAACATAAAATGAAATGAAGCGGGATGAATAAATGTGCGTTTCACATTGGAAAGAGTAGGAATGATGCGAAAAATATTTTCGTTCATCGCTCTGTATGTATTGGGCTGGATTTAAGTTCACTCTGTATCTATTCAGTTAGGTTAGGTTCATTCTGCATGTATGTATGTATGTAAGTGAGAAAGGGAATGATACGAAAAACATATTCGTCCATCACTCTGTATGTATTAAGTTAGGTTTAGGTTACTCTGTATGTATTAAATTGGTTTAGATTCACTTTGTATGCAAGTTGTGCTAGGTTCGGGTTTGAGATGGACGACGATATCATTCGAAATTTAATGAATGAAAGGGGAAAAAGACTATCGGTTCAAGAATTACCACATCGTTGTTTTTCGATTATCATTTGTTTCGATTGTTCCAACACTTTTTGACTCTCAAAGAATATGATGATATTGACGCTACAAAGGAAGACCATGAAAAATCAAAGAAATTTCACATACATATGTACGTCTTTGTTGAAAAAGTGGGAAGAAATTGTAGATTAAGAGAAACTTATGATCTGAACAAATTATCTATAAGATTTTTATCCATACACATTGAAATTAATTTAAATTAATTCCAAACTGGAACAAATTTTATTCTCGCATAAAAAATATAATTTAAACAAATTATCTACAATACTAATGTATACTCAGTATATATTTGTTTAATATATATATATATATATATATATATATGTACTTAGTGCTTATAGCTATATTTACAGCTATAGAGTGTACATTAGTATTGTAGATAATTTGTTTAATATATATATATATACTCAGTGCTTATATTTCAAATTTTACAATAACAAATATTGCAGAAAGCAAAAACAAACTTACCTAACAACATCGACTCTAAGACGTTCATAGTCGAACCTTCTTTCCCAATTGCAACTGATAAATCTGGATCGAATCCGAACAAAGTTAAGCAACGAACTGGATCCGCCGGAAAAGTCTTAATCCGGTTGGCACGCAATCTTCGGGTCTCTCTCCAGAATGCGTTCGCCGCGATTTCACTGTCGCCGGCTCGGGCCCCGAGTAACCAGTTCCCGTTAAATCGAGCAACGAAACGACGCGGTGGAACGACGCGCGTCCCAGTAGTCCAATTCCCTATAGCACGGGCGGGCTGAATGCGAGACGAGTCGGACACAGTCGCGGAGAAATTTCCAGCTGGGTGCCGCCGCTCCGAGCAAGTTAAACCCATTAGCGATGTGTTTCATCCGAACGCAAATACCGGGGGTACCGCGTCTGTCGCGCCGCATCGATCGAGCGATCGAACGAATCGAGCTGGAAATTTTCCTTCCTTTTCGTTTCTCAGGGAACAGCGAAACGAAGAGAGGGGAAAGTTTCGCGATACGGGTTTTCATTGCGCGTTGTTCGCTATCTTGGATCGTTATCGCTTCGGATCGGAGTGGGATCGGGGGTGAAAAGCTGGCGATTATGCAAATTTCTGGAATCACAGGGTCGGAGGAACGAGAAATTCCAAGGGAAAGACGTCAGTCCGAAGAAACATTTTTTCGAGATCGTCGCGGAAGGGCAAACTCGTGACAGTCGGTAAACCGATTTTTGCCGGATGGTGGCTGATGTATCGACGTTATCCCATGGAAATTGACTGGATATCGGTTGGAATACGAACTATTGCATAGTTTATGCAGCGACAGCCGTAACGTGCTCGCTCTGTTGCATAAAAATGCGAGGAAAGTGGCACGGCGATAATGGCGGGTTTCGCTCCCCCCCGACATCCTGCTGTTCTTTGGTTCGCGTAATCGCAATCGTGACCGTAAATGGGTTAGGGGGTAAATGGCGTGTTATCCTCGTTTCTCCTCCATATCGTTCTTTTTGACTGAAACATTTCCATTTCCGAGTGAGTTCAATTATTATTTTGAATTTCCAACGTCGGTGCACGGTGGATTCTGTACTTCGCGTTGATATTTTGATAACATGCTCGACGCACGATGTAAATTACGCAGTTGAGCTTTTAGATGCATGATGACCAATTTTTGCCTCGTTCTCAAGAACTAATTACTAGATCGCAGATATTTATGTCTCTACTGGGGAAATTTGAAAGTTAAGAATCGCATCCTCTCATTTCAAACCAATTTACGAGCAGATTTAGATGTAGAAAGCGATTTGCTCGCAAGTTAATTTTGTGCAAATTGCGTGTAATTTGTTAAAAAGTTAAATGGATATTTGATCATCGTATATTCTAATTTGTTGACACGTTTCATCGTTTTCGTCCCCGTCAATTTTCATTCTCATTGTTCCTCGCTTTCATTGTGCAAAACACAAACACACGGGCGTGCGCGCGCCTCGTAGAGCGTCTAAATATTTGCGCTCGCCGAAATTATGCGAATGTTTGGACAATAACAGTATCGGCAATAACACGATCGGCGAGTGTAATAGTGACAGCCAGCGTTAGTTCGTCGGAACGGGCCGCGCTTGGTTGCGTTTTCTTGTAAACGTTTCGTTTCCACCCGGTTTCGAACCGCGCCGCAAAATAAACTTGACGTTGCAATTTCGTTCTCTTTGTTACTACGTTTGATTATCGTTGCATTCTCTTGATTGTCTCTCACGAGCGAACGAAATAGCGTTTAACACGTTAGAGAGTGGGCAATTTTACTCTCGCCGCCCGTTTGAATTCAATTTAAAAATCAAATGAACAAGCTATTAAGCGGAGGCAGTATCTCTGCTCGAAGTACCATCGGAAACAAAAACACGGCGGTTACGTCGACAATATTATTGGAACCGTTGAAATTCCCATCGAACAATCTGATAAGAAAATGGAACGCAACGTGTACGATGAGAATTTGACAATTAAAATAAGCAATTGCCGTTTCTTCTCGATAAATCGATATTTGTAATGGACGGTATTCCTCTCCTCTCTCTTTTTTCTGAAGATCAATCGATGACTCGTTGCCAATTAATTAGTAGATTTCATCTGGTTATCTGAAAGAAATATCTATGCATTTAGTCGATAGAACAAATTGTGATTAGATAGAAGAGAATAGATAGAACGTGTTAGTCAAGTCAAAAGATTAGACAGTTTTCAAATATGTTGTACGCAAAAGAATATGTATTTAACGTAATCACTAGATGCCTTTTTTTATTAATATATTAATAAATTTATTAATAACAATTTTATATTACCACCTAACTTTGTATTTGATTCAAGAGCTTTCTTTCGATTGAAGCAATCTGATAATGATGTACCAATGCTTCGTTCTTGTGAGATCAATTTGCATGTAACTGAATTTAATTTATCATTTACTGCTCTACGAAGATGAAAATCTCTTTTGCAAGTTCCTTTGGGATTTCGCTAATTTCAACAAATTAAATCGCGGGTTACAAATTTTCTTTCTGAACGCACTTTCACCCCAGTAATATTCAATTCGTTTCTTAATTACAGCGCTCCAGTCCTTTTTCTCTCTCTCGATATGAACGAAATCTGTGCGTGAGTGTACTTTAAACTCGAAACGAATCATTAAAATTAGACTCTCCGAGGGAGGAGAAACGCTTGTTCCAAAATGCGAGCATAGTTTCACACTTAACCATACTTTACAATACCCATTCTTACCGTAACCGGTCAGATGATAAAAAATTGATTAACACAAGAATTTTTCATAAAGTTAAACGAACGAAAGAAGTAACAATGGACGTAATAAATTAAAGTTTAAAATCGATCGTTTAACCGGGCGTGTTAAGTATACGCTTAGTGTCAGTGTCAAGTATTTTGCCAACATAATGTGGTCGAACAATCGGTTGTTCGGGTTGATCAACGTTCCGTCGTGCAACGAGTTTCAAAATAGTGGAGCGAAATCTTTGCCGGGTCGGAAATAGGATTCGAGGGATCTTTGTTAAAAGCGTCGTCAGCAACCGACGCGAATATATTTCCAATTGGAATGGCCGATAACAGGCCGTGAGCGAGAGAGGGAGGGGGGAGGAGAAGGTTCGATATCGTTGAACGTGAATCAAGAAGACGCGGAGCCCTCGCAAATCAGTAGCCGGAGCCCTGTTCCTTCGCGGAATCTCGTTTCGCGAATCCGATAAATTGCGCTGGATATCGACCCGGTGGCACCACCGGTTATTCGTTCTTATTACCAGTCCCAACAAGAATCGCCTCGTAATATCGTGTGCCCGTTCGATGCCGCCTTTCTCCCCTCTTCACCGTGAAATTATCGGAATTCTATTTGGCAATTAACGACGCTGAAAAAACCTATCAGTATCTCGTTCGATCAGTATCCGCTGATCATCGACGCGATTCTTTTTTTTTTTTTCCTCCCCCTTCCCACCGTTCGACTGCTCTTCGCTTCTTTCCGTCGCTGGGGAAATTGCTCGGGACGTTGGCCGATCATATTTGAAATTGAAATCGATTCATGCGGCTGCTTTGATCGCCAGTCGTGTGTACAATCGAACGTTGATCGGTTGCGTGAACTGAAAAAAAAGAAAAAAAAAAAAAAAGAAACGGAAACAAAGTTGCGAGTCAAGTATCTCTGGACGAATTACTTTGAACAGCGATGCAATTTTACACGGCGGTGTTTAAAGAGGAACGAAAGAGTAACTTTGAATCGAGAATTCACTAATTTCAGATTTGGAACATTTTAATTAAAACATGAAAGAATCATAAACTTGTAAGAATCAAATGACTAGTGGGGAAAGCAAAAAGAATAAGAAGCAGAACATCTTTTCTCTACAATATTCCGTTACATAAGGGAATGATTGTTACGCTTTAAAGAAATATTTAAAAAATTAGTACATTTCGTGAAGAGTATCATTACGTTCGAGGTATTATACGAATGTTAGTTTACAAGTAATTGAGAGCTTAGTAGCTTGATTGAAATAGGCACATACATTCTCGCGCGATTTTCATCAAATTTGGCAGGAACGTAGTTTTCAAAAAAATATTCGACCCGTATTTTGTTTTATCGGCAATGGTCGATGCTGAAGGCGTGAAAACTACCCTCAAAGTATTTTCTGAAATATTTCGGATACTATTAATCATACAGTTTTCGTGTACATCGATGAAATTAGTGTTTTTTAACGACGATTTGAATGGTGTGTACCATTTCGTAAGAAAACCGACGTGAGTCGATCGTTAGCAAGCAACTTCCATCGTGAGCGGGCGGATAAAGTGTTGAGACACCACTTGTTAAGAGAGCTGAGATTCGACAGAGACAGCAAGCGCGAGCAGGCTTCGCGATCCAAGTAGCTACGCGTGAAAATGTCAAACACGATTAGAGGTATCCGCAGTAAACACAAGTTAGGGAATCCCCTTGGGTGGCGAAATGGTGCGGGCAACCCGGGAAATCGACTGATTTTCGCTGGCACGCTGCTAACTCGAGTGCAATTACCGAGCATTTCAACCCTTAACGATGCGGTTTTATTCCGTATTCGGGAGGCACACGTCGAAGCCGAGTAATTGCAAGACAGGCAATCTCTCTTGAGATATCATCCGGTTTCAACTTCCTACTTATCCTCCGATATCTGCCTCTTATCTAGATCTTCATTACTCGAGTCTAGTAACCGGATAACCAATTGGATCCATCTTCTCTCGTCTTGCCGAGATGCAACTTTCCCGATCGTGTTTTCGCTCGTTTCGACCTGAAGTTACGAAACGAACTCACAGTATACTGAATGTCCGTGTGTGGAATACGTAGTCAGAACAGGCGTCAACTTTAACCCCTTGCGCTGGCAATTGGTTCGCGGACCATAACGAGCGACCGAACCGTATACAATAATTCGTCGCTCTCTTTTTCTTTTGAACTCGTCGGTATGATATCACTGGATAGAAATTATTAAGCAGTAATAAACTTGTCATTTGTTCTGCCTGGGGTTACGTTTAAATATACGTGAAGCTGAGAAAATGTTGCAATTTGAGACAAAAAAATTCTCGACGTGCGCAAGAGGTTAACTTACGTGACACACGGCAAGGCTCGCAGTATTCAAAAATATCAATATTCTGGGGAGAAAACGTAAAATTTAGACTCACGTGGTTTGCAACAAATATATAATTTATTAATAGTTGAGAAATTAGAAGGTGTAGGAAAAAATATAAAAATATACCCCTGTGTGCAAACGTGTTTTAAAATGTCGAATCATCTTCCAGCACCAATATTACTGTTAATAATAGGATTAATTATATTTAAAAAAAAAATGAGTCGAGAATGGTTAATCTAGAGAAACAGAGTTCAATTATCAAAAAAGCTGAAGACGAATGAACTTAGTGATTATAGAAATTATCTGACTATGAATGACTCTGCTTTTTATTATTCGTTGAACAAAATTCATCCAAAAATTGAAAGGTGCAGGTGCAGTTAGTGCAGGAACTGTCTGCAACACTAAGGTCTTTAGCAGTAGGAAAGAGTTACAAAGACTCAAAATTTAGGACTACAATTTCACCTCACAATTATTGAGCAAAATGATTCCCGAAGTGTGTATCGCTGTTTAAGAATTAAAGATTCTTATTCTTATAATTAAAAGTTATTACTCAAGAGTAAGAATTCAAGGAAGGTATATATTTAAAGGTAAAATTAAATTTTTATTTTAAACATTCGTATACAGACGCACAGAAACAAATTCCGAGCAAATTCCACAATAATTTTGTAATAGACGGAACAAATCTCGATTCAGATTCCTCAGTTTCTTCGCTTCGTGTTCGTCGAGAATTCACACACACACACACACACACACACACACAAAGTCCCTGGGTCAGAATCTTCGGATGAGGCGTCGACCTCAACAATAGCCTTACGTGACACCCGACTGTGTAGCTCGAATCAAGAGAAAGTTCCGTCGGCAGATTACGGCGTAGAAAGGTAATGGAATTTGGCGAGGCAAGCAGTTTTGCGGGGTCACGTCCCTTCTCACGGGCCGTACGAGGCCGAGTGAATCAGTTCGTGGCGCACGTTGCGCAAACAGTCATGGAATCGACGATCGGGACAGAGTGGATCAATCGTAGAGTAACTAGCCCCCTAGCAGAGAATAGTGCAAATAAAAAATTCAAAAAAAAAAAAAAAAAGAAACAAAGAGAGGAAACAAAAAGGGAAAAAACACGAGTGGAGTGGAGAATGAAAAAGGGAAGAAGAGTCACGAAAGAGTCGTAAACGTGCCTATTTGTTTGCGGATATCGTGGATATCGATCGTCAGCTGGGTGGGAGGGGGGGGGGGGAGGTTGCAGCGACGACAATTAGCGGTGTCGGTCATCGACGACGAGCGAGATCGAACGATCGAAGGCAGAAAGTTGGCAAGGACGGACAAGCTTGCTGGCTGCTACGCGCTCGCACACGCGTGCCCTCCTGTCGTGTCGGGGTTCATCAGCGTGATTGGTGGCGCTTTGGAAGCGAACGGGCCGCTCCTCGACCAGGACAGTCCGCCGCGGAATTTTGCAATGTCGATGCCCGCCATTCTCGTGTCGCGCGCAGCTACGCGGAGACCTGGCCATCCTCCTGCGGAAACGTAAATGCACCGGTTCCCGGCACTTCGACCCGGCCGTCGCCAGCTCCTGGCATTTTCCTCGTGATCCAGGATGAGGCGGCTTTGCCGAGGGGATTATCAGCGATCCGCTCGCACCTGCGAATATCGATAACTTCCCCGTGGCCTGGCCGGTGACGTTGATTCGCAGTAACGGGGTTTGCTGCACCGATGGACAGTCGACTGGTCTGTTGGATGCTCTGGCTTTCGAAATGCCTCGTGGTTTAGTCCGGCGACAGAATGATACGATTCGGCAGGTTCGGTTCGGATGATCTTTACGCTCTTGTCAGGCGCTGAAGACGCGCCTCTTCTATCTTCGCTGGAGGATTTCAGGTGTACGTGGATTTCGGATCGCGAGATTGCACTTCGCAAAACGCCGATATAAATTATGCAGAATTGCGATCGTCGTTACAGCAACGACTAGGTATTCTGCGATGAGTTCGTCATTGCAGCACTGGATTGTCGAGTGTGTCTTGTCTGAACTGAACTTGAGAATGGTAATTACACACGAATGATACTTTGCGAATATCTTACAGAGTCACATTTATTAATAATTAGACATGGAAATTGTACGAGTTGAAAGTTACGTCGTATCTTTTTCCCCCAGAACCGAGTCTAACAAGAATGAAAACCGTTTCTAACATGAGAATTAAACCGCTTTCTCCTTGATAATTTAACTGTTCCCGCGAGATCTTTATTAAAACAGCGCTGGTTCAATCTAGCCAATCACATTTAAAAGAGACGAGTTGTTTAATTGCTCTGCTGTAGGTCATCTAGAAAAGATAGATTAAAGCATCGACAAGACGATCGATGACAACAAACATAACAGACTTGCGGGTTAATCTCGATCTTCGTGATATTTCTGAATCCCGATTACGGAACGTCAGCCTCTTGCACTGGAATGACGTGCCACGCACGTCGAGAAGTTTTTGCTCCAAAATTGCAATACTTTCTCAGTTTCAAATATATTTAAATATAACCCACACAGGCGAAACGAATAATAAATTTATTACTTCTCAGTAATTTCTATCCAGCGACATACCGACGAGTTCAAAAGGAAAGCGACGAATTATTGTATTACGGTTTGGTCGCTCGTTATGGTCCGCAATCGATTGCCAGCGCAAGTGATTAATCGGGAACATTCAAAAGAATGCGACGTTCAACGAAATCGTGGTTCAGAGCGTATGAACGTTCAATATTCTTGCGCCAACGGCAGCGGAACAACAACGGAAGAATTCGAAGACATTTGGTACGTTTTGCAAAATATACGCTCGGCTGCCCGGGAGATTTAAATTACCACTTTCAACGTGGCCCGTGGAACGCATTTGATCTACATTTACAGAATTTCTGACACAATCGAAGAGAAAAGGAAGCGAAAGACGATTTGTAAGATACCGTGGCCATGGAGGAACGGACTGGGGGTTTCCGGTTTTCGAAGCAAAGTAACTGTAATTTATAGTTCTATCGCGGGACGGCGTCGTTGAATCATGAGTAATACTCGAGCCAGTCGACCGGTTTTCAAACTCTCGGCTTCCCTTCTCGCGCGGTGGCGGCGGATCAGAGCTCTCAGGTTCGCTGGACCGCGAGGCGATAAAACGTACATCGTCGAAAATGGAGTGTACCTGGCGTACCTCGTACGTGTATTCCACGCGTTTGAAACGTTTCTGAGACCGCGTGACGTGATTTATACACGAGTGACGAGGAAACGAGAATAAAAGGGGGAGGGGTAGGTGGCCAGTTCGAAACGAAAGACCATCAGGCTGGCAGAGATCTGGAATTTCAGTGATGATTGCACCACTCGCAGGGTAATAGGTGAGAGACAATTGCACGGCCCTTTGCTCGCGACGTTGTGGCGTGCTCGGAGCGGGCGTGGCGTCTGTGGGTGTATAAGCCGATCAGAAATTGTAACCAGGCAAGTATATTGCTGTATCGACGGGAATCGGAATATCCGGATACGTGATACTCCGACCAGAAACCCCAGTTCCAAAACGCTGCGACTGTGCAGCTCCTTGAATATGACCGAGGATCGCCATTCGAACGTGATCCTGTTTTCTCCATGTTTGGAGAAAAATTTCTCGGTTAAATACATCTGCATGTTCATACTTGTAAAATATCCAAAGAAATTGGAGATTTATTTTTGATATTACGCCAGCCTTTTAAATTTCGTTGGAACTGCTCGCTTCTGTTCATTTCGTGCGATAGAGTCGTTCACGTTGGAGTGATACTGTACACTAACAACCAATAACGTAGCCATAAATCAAAATCATCTCCGACAAGAGAACTTCGCTCAGCGAAATTCGGTTGCAAACTTGCGTGTACACGCGTACGTTATTTTAATCGTGTCATTAATTGGTGTTTTAAATTGTTCAAGTCGATCAGCGTCGCCCGATTTAATTTAGAACAAAGACGGCTAACTGGCGGTTTGCGGGCTCTTGCTTGGTAGGGAAGTCATTGGAAAAAGAGAGAGTGGGGGGGACTCATGCACGGCGAGGAAATTACAATGTAGTGGGGGGGGGGGTAGCGCTAGCGATCAGGAAAGTGGGGGCAGGCCGCCAGTTAGCCTCTAATTTGGAACATTTACGTTAACACCTTGCGCTGACAACTGATTGCGGACCATAACGAGTGACCGAACCGTTACACAATAATTCGTCGCTGTCCTTTTCTTTTGAACTCGTCGGTATGATATCACTGGATAGAAATGATTAAGAAGTAATAAAAGAAGTTACATTTAAATATACTTAACATTTATTTAAATATACTTGCTTTTAACGTTTAAATATAGTTGAAACTGAGAAAATGTTGCAACTTGGGACAAAAAGTTCTCGACGTGCGTGGCAACGTCAGTCTAGCGCAAGGGGTTAACTGCCGACGATTAAAGTATAATATAAAATTAAAGTATAATATGCTATATATAGTATAGTATCTATATATAGTAATGTAACGAAGGTACGATCTCCGGGCCTCGACATTAAACCCTTGCGTTGGGAACTGGTTCGCGGACCATAACGAATGACCGAACCGTACACAATAATTCGCCGCTTTATTTTTCTTTTGAACTCGTCGGTATGACATCACTGGATAGAAATGATTAAAAAGTAACAAACTCATCATTTGTTTTGCCTGGCTTACATTTAAATATACCTAAAACTGAGAAAATGTTGCAACTTGGGACAAAAAGTTCTCGACGCGCGTGGCACGTCATTCCAGCGCAAGAGGTTAACACTGTTTAATTTAAAACGCCGGTAACGTTGAAATTATTCAATTTAAAACAGTTACGCACGTCGTGGTTCTCTGATTTCAGATTGAAACGATCCGGAAACGTGGTATCGCGACACCGGCCTGTCTCCCTCCCGATGCTCCATTCATCGGCGAGCTACCTGAAGGTCGGCCAGGCAGGAGTCACAGAGGAATCAGGGTGAGTGGAAGTTGCCGTTTTTCCGGATTGTTTTTCTCAACGAGCAGTGTCGCGAGTCGGTTACCAGCGGCAGAGTCAGCGGCACGTGATGTTTTCTCCTCGTGTTCTTCGAATCGAGCGAGGCACTCGAGTTGCTGGAAACTTTTTTGGCGCGATTCCACTCGCTCGCTCTCGGTCTGTATACTCGCGAGACACGAGTGGAACAGAGACGACGAGAGAGGGAGAGAGAGTTTTGCAGTTCCAGCAGGGATCTTTCAGCAACGTTAAATGATAGCAATTTGTCGTGGACGGGTAACGAGCTCGGCCTATTTTCACGTCGAACGACACGACGCGGCTCGATAAAGCAACGCGTTATATCGCGGATGATTTCTCAGCGAGAAATGTACAGGGACAGTCGATACGCGCCACGGCGTTTTCTTCGACTGTCTTCTGGCACAATGGACCGTGAAATTGTTGGCAACGTTCTTAATATCCCGCGACGCCATCCGCGATATTTCAAATGCTGTTAAATTGCGACGAGCGCCACTACCACTTGGTATTTTATACCGTTTGCAGTTGAGGGTCGAGTGTGTAACGAGGGACGAGTACGTGTCCTCTTCTCGTGATTGATTTTAATAAACGCCGCCGTTTCTCGCTTCCCGTGTTGGACTTTCTCGTAACCCGACGTGTGCTGTAAATCTTTTTTTACAAGCTCCCCGTATCGAGTGGTTCGATATGGTAAATATTAGTATCGTAAAGGTCGTATCGTGTGGAATATGGAATTATAAAATATGTAAGAGCCGGTGTACGCGCTTCGAATATCTATGTTCGAAATTTTTAACGCTCGGTTATATTCAGGGCGTCTATAGTAGCATCGAATGACGACAGTGTTTCGATATTTCTCTCCTCCCGTGTTCAAATACACAGTAATTGCGAAAAGGTATTACGCGCGGTATCCTTAATTTTCCAACTGCGAGCGAGCATTTGTATCAGATTCTATATTTGTGCAATGGTATGAAAGTACTGCCAAATGGTACGAAGTTCAATATACTCGCAGCTAATTGACCGACACGTAAATCCTACAATAAATTGTGCATCAATACATTATGCGGCCGTTTTATATTATATTATGTTACGTGCCCGATTCGACTCGTTTGTTTAAGCATTAAATTTTAAAGGATGAAATTTAAACGAACGTCGGCGCGGTGTTGGTCGATCTACACCGATTTACATCTAAATCATCGAACTGACGCTACTTATTGCACGGAATGCTCGCGAATCTCTTGTCTCTCGGTGTCTCGAACGCTCGCGTTAAAATTGATGTACCCGCACACATTCGCAGTCGACGAACAGCCACGTGGCGCGTGTTTTTATTAAGCGCGCACACACCGTATTGCCGAGCAACGTCAATTATATTATCTGGCAATTTCATTGATTACACGTATACATTTCCCCTAATTATGCACTTTAGCCGTCGACGAGGGGGAAACCGCATTGCAGTTACGTATAGCGAAACGAATTGGTCATAACGCCCGCGCGGACACACACACATACACACGCCGCGCTTAACTTATTTCTCTTACAATTTATCCGTGTGCATACGCGCATAACGCATTTGCATTGTTTTCGGGCAAATATCGGGGCGTAATTGCGATGGAAGATTACGATAACAACGGCGAATCGTTTCCGGGCATTACCTACTTCGGGAAACACCGGCCGAATTTATGAGAGCGGCCGCGTTTGTTACACGTTGGGCTGTTTAGCACGGCGGCCGATGGTTTGTTACCCGCTTCGATTTATTTTCGTCGTTCCGCGGAGAGGTCATTCTCTCTCTTTCAAATCTTTCCCATTTCGCGTCCACAGCAAAACGGGATCGAGAGATCGCAAACACCGACGAGCAATGCGAGAAACGCGAAATTCCTGGCTCGTTAGAGCAGAGATTGATTGAAGTTCAGCTTCTGTCCGATCGAGAGCCTGCAGCGAACGGAAGAAGACGAGGAGGAATTTGATCTCGTGTTAAATCGGCAACAACGTTTCCTACTTTACGTCGACTATATTACGAATGAAGGGTTTTAAGACTGAGTATAACTTTATTGTACCTAGACATTTTTATTTATTTGTTATGGCGAGGATGCTGGAAAGATGTAGGATTTGGGTAAAGTGAGGAAAGGTTATGCGTTTCGTCTCAGAGTCGCTGCCTAGACTCATCCAGTGGGGCTGATGGCAGCGACCCTTTATACCCCAGACGCTTGTTTTCATAACTATTCGCTGGACGATGGTCACCCATCCTAGCAGTGTTCCGCACTCTGTTTGCTTAACGTCGAATATCGCTAGATTTCGACGCTAGGCGCACAGACACTTGCGGCTCGTACTCGAGGCGCTATAGGCCGCTACATACGATATAATAATGCACGGAGGAGGGGAGGGGGGGAGTGGTGGGTGTAATTTAGATTCGATTACGAGGTCCTCGTTTCTTCGTGTCGAACGCTCGTCAAACGTTCGCCTCGGCATTTTTATTTTGCCCGCCCGCGTCTCCGCTAAGCCTCGTTGATTAACGACGTGCCAGCCTCTCGGTTCGGGGAGGCTTGCCTCGAAGGGATGCGTTTCTCGTTGAGGAAATATGACTGCGGCTCGGAGAACTTACGAGGGCATTATCAAGGCTAACCAAGATCAAACACTGACGGGCAACGATCGCGACGGACGTTAGATGAGTACGTATTGCGATGCGCCCTGCCCTCGGCGTCGCTCCGGACGACCACCATAATTTTCCATCTATGTAGGTCAATCCCGATCTCATCGGCGATAGCTCGACCCGAGCTCTCCGCTGGAGGACGTTACGTGACGCTCGTTCTTGCCGATGGAAGTCCTTCGACGGACTTTCCGGGGGGGAATTTTCGGGGAAATTTGACAGTGAAGATCTCAGGATCGTCTTCAACTTTTTGAAGATAATTCCTAGACAATAACGGAACAGGTTTGAAATGTATTTGTGATATTCCTTGCTACTTGTAACACGATTTACAAAACACACGAAACCGATAACATAAATGAACAGGATTAACCTGGTGGTGACTATAGTTATTTAACGTCTGATAATTGCTGGGTTAGGTACTAGCCTAATGATGAAAATCTAACCTAATGATTGACGCTCGCTATGTACTACAGGCGATTTCAGTCACTCAGAATTTTGCATTTACTTGTATTACTATACAAACTGGCGATATTTTGCACGAGCATGAGCGAGTGGCACTTTTTTGGTGAAAGTAATGTAGAATGAGGAAAGAGATTAAAGCTTTAAAGTATTATCACGAAGAGGTTCTAAATATTTCTATACTAAAAAAAAATTGAAAAAATAACAACAAAATATATTTAATTATACTTAATTTTTTATTATATATTTTTATTATAATTATATTTAATTTTTTATTATTATATTTTTATTACATTTAAGTATTTTATTACGTATATATTTTTTATATTTTATATATTATAATTACATTTAGTTATATTTTTAAACATGTACATATGTTTGATAATTTCCTTTCACGTGATAAGATTTAAAACAATTCTCTAAACATAAGGGCACTTTATAAAAGTTTTTCTACAGGAAACTATACTAAAATATACTGTATTTGTGCATCAGAAAAGATATTAAGACGTTTCTTTTAAAGTGTTGCAATAAACATCCCCTTTTTATGGCGCCAAACAGGTTTAAGAAAGCTAAAATTCCTGACAATGCATAGTAAAAAGGGCTGTCATTTCATATACAAACAAAATGGAAAATGTAAAAATCCTGCAGTCTTTTAAATGAAAAAACCTTCGTTGGAATGTGTACAAAATTTTCAACACATCCCTGACAGTGCGATGCGATATTAATGTGTTTCAAACGTTAGAATTGTAATCGCAAATGACGCGAGAGTGCGTCGCCTAGTGGTTGCTAATCACCATTTCGTGATAATCACTAATCGTGGTATATCTATATTATAGTGCCTTTTATTATAGTTAACTTTGGTAGAAACAAGCGTCTATTATCAAACGTTATTACTACGTTTTCTACTCAACGAATCTCGAATTAAGAGACGAATTAAATCTTATTAAACGCATCTGCGCATATCCTAACATAGAATTTAAACACCTGGCGAGAAAACGGCGATTATTTAACGAAATGGAATCCTATTAAAAGCCGGTTAACAGAGTTTCCTCCCGTTTGGTGGATCGATCATTTCAACGATCCTCGTTGAAAATCCGCGATCGCTTTAATCCGCGGCGGGTTATTGTTGGAGGGGATGGTAATCGCGACAGTGTTTCCACGTCGTAACAATCGACGCATCGGATGACCGGTGCTTCCGCAGAGCTTTAAAATCCGATTGGATTTATAACGGGGCGCGGGTTAGGCTGGCGATAACCTAGCCGCGACGTGTGGCCTACGCCGGTGGATGCAGCAGCACACGCGTGGAACGTGAAACGCGAATGCGAATGCGGCTCGCGACGCGGCCGGGTATAGTTTACTTGGAAAGCACGCAGCTGTTTGACGTGGCTGGATTAACAGGCCCGTTGGATACACGCGTTCCAGTTTCCGGAGGGGTTAGGCTCCCTCTGTACGGGGTGTTCCGTTTCGAGCGCAATTGTCTTTGAAAATATTCGAGATGTTCGTCGCTTGAATAAATGTTTTAGTTTAGTATAACGGGTGTGTTGTGGTCGGGCTCGTGTTTTCGTAGATGCGATTGAAGAACAGTCCTCGTTTTGTCTACTTGTTCCTCTTTCTCGATTTTCTCTTTTTTTTCTTCTTTCGCAAAATTTCGTAATTTCTCTTGGATCTAAATCAAGTTATTCTGGTTCGTGATTCTGTAATAAGTAGAAGTCGAAGTATTGTACGAAGTATTTCTTTGATAAAGTCTGAAGAATCGATGTTTCAGAAATTGTGACATACTTCAAAAAAATAATTAACT
Organism: Tetragonisca angustula; assembly: GCA_036937485.2. Lineage (NCBI taxonomy): Eukaryota > Metazoa > Arthropoda > Insecta > Hymenoptera > Apidae > Tetragonisca > Tetragonisca angustula. The sequence goes on along the minus strand of JAWNGG020000288.1, from coordinate 86,381 downwards.
TGAAATTTTTGTCAGCACCTAGCTGAGAATTTTTTAATTAACGAAAGAAGTGGAAAATTACCCGAGAAAATGCTCAAGTTCAGATAGCTGTCATTTGTTTTAGAAATTGAAAAATCGGCTTCGACAGGTACCCGTCTCTCTTGTACAGTTTAACGTAAAATTAAAAGAACGTAAAATTTTGCTTTAGATAGAATTCCATGCGGATATACTACACTGTTGTTTTGATTAGACCATGTTCTCGTACCTTCGTACATTTAGTTCGAAATATTTAGAAATTAATCAAACAACGTATAACACGAAGCATATGTACAAATTGATGAAACATAATCTTATCTCCAAAAAAGAATTCTTAAATTTAAAGGGTGGTGTAGCCCCTTCTTCCAACGACTTTTATTTCAACGAACGTACTTCGAAAATTCCAAGATCGAAACGATCTTCCTTTGAAACGAAAGTATGATTTACCGACAATGTGACAATTAAGCTAGCTGTTTATTGTGTAATAGACGAAGCAAGCAACTTTTCTTATTTAAACTATTTACACAACAGCGTAATAATTCAGGAAGGTTCACAACGTTGCGAATGATTATTGGGACCAGTCGTCGAACTTGAAATGCAACACCCGTTGTTGCACGCGTGTGTTCAGCGTTGACGTGTCCCTGAATGCTGCCAGCGGGGACGAGCACTGCCATTGCTTTCCACGGATTTTCAATCTGTCAGTTAATTTGACAGTTACCGCTGGAATATTTACTGTCGACGTCGGAAGTAGCGCGTGTTGATCGTCCGTTGTTGGTAATCCGTTCGAATCACCGACTGTTAGCCGGTGTTATCAGTAGGCCGCGTTAGAAGTGACTTATCGATTAGCGATCAGGATCGTTCACTCCCTCCCTTTCTCTCCCTCTCTCTCTCCTCTCCTCATCCGCTTCTATCTCCCCTCTCCCGTTTATCCGCCTTCACGAGGATCGGTCAATCGGATCCAATTATCCGCGACGTTGACGGAGTGGCCTAATTACGGGATCAAAATGCAACTTGGTTTCTGGTTATATTGTCGTCATTGTTGTATAATTCATGCCGGGTTGGTTTCCGGTGAGGAAATCTTCGTTCACCAACCGAGTTCGAGTACGCACCAGAACCGCCGAGAGTAAATGGGGGAAAGTTCTTTCAGGCGAAATTGAACCCTCGGGTCGGTTTGCAATTATTATCACTATCGAAATGAAAGTACGAGAGCTGTTTCTATGTTTGTCAGAGTGTGGAGTTTTGTGTTTTCGTGGACGTTGATTAGGAGAGCGGCGTATCTAGGAATTTTGTTTCGAACGTTTGCTTTCGATGTTATACGCGTTCTATGCATTTTCAATTTCTCGCGACAGCGCAAATGGCCGCGATTTATTAATTACGTTTCGAAGTAAGTACAGGTCAAAGTCAATCCTCCTGTAACACGGTGGATCCTACAAAATATCGTGTTTTGTGAAACAGCGTGTGTTGCGCGTGGCTAAGAGCGAGTACAAATTTTCCAAATTTATTTTTATCAGGAATATTAATACATGTGTACGGAACATAGACAAAAAAAAAAAATATACGTAAATATATATACACATTTTTATTTAATTACAAATAATCTATCTTTTTTAATTTTCTGCGAGAACGTTCTTTTCGGTCGAAATTATTCACAGTTATTGATTAATAACTGATTTTATAGGGATTTCAATAAATTTTTGAGAAATTTAGATTAATTGCAATCACTTGATTATCATTGTTTTATGTACTTTAAAAGTACGTGTGTATGTATTAAATTTAAAGTAGTTTCAATGTACATTTCTCTATTTATATAACCGATGTGGACGAAATCTATTGAAACAACATTTTCATTCCTCTCGCAATACCGTCCATTATATCGTATATTATCACTTTACCGAACAGGTGATTCGCCGGCTCTGAATTTTATCGCGCAAGATCGAACGAAATAACTGGACGAAATCACGTTGTTCAAACTCGTTGCAGAACGTTTCGTGGTAACGTTGTTACTTCGAACTGTCGACCAATGGGAGAAATTCGACGAAATTTTAATAGTCGTAATTACCATTGACATTATCGCCGCGCGCAGCACATCGCGATAAAACTGATGTACTTTCTGGTAGCGAAAGGATTACTTGGATTCGGGCTAGTCGCACGTGGAGTAGGTTCGATAACGATGATTAGAGGATGATACTCACCGGGAGCAGGGCAGATATGTATATAAATTGTTGTACATTCCGCTTATTAACAGTAGCCGCGGATTGATTTGCTGATTGCCAAATCGATCATCCGGACGCCGCTGTTTAATTAATTTACCTCTGGCCAGCTGATTAGGAAGGATTGTCCCGCGTTCGATAAGACATTAGGGTGGATTACTGGTTGGCATAATTGCGCGAATAGATGGAATCAATCAACGTGTGATTATATAAACGTTGATCCGACTTCAGTGACTTCGAAACAAACGCCCGGCCTGTCGCTTCTGATTAAACGCGATATTAATCCGCGTTGCGAGTTTGTTCGCGACACCGCCGTGCTTTTCAATTTCGCAGTGAAATAATTCTTTGACGAACGTTTCGACGAGGGGGGCCGGGGCGGGACGACAGCTCGTTAAATTTGAATAAGCGGAAGCATTTTACCTTAATTAAAGACGCGTTAATTTTTGAAGATTCGAGAATAACGCTTGCTTGTCGCGACGTTGGTGCTCGCCTTCAATTTGAAAAATTTCGACGATTCTACACCGGAGACTCCCCCTCAACAGACGTGTATATTTTCAACGAAAGAGAATCGTCTCGTCTTATCTCGCCGATGTTCCACCTTAATTAAAACTTTCTACTTCGATTCCGAAAGATCCGAAGTTCGTTACGGATAAAATTTTCCAATTCTAGGGGTGGCAAATCTCTCGAATAAATATGATCTGAACGGAGGGGAAATGCCTTCCACCTTAATGAAAATTCTACTTTATCCCCCTCTTGGCGACGAAAAGAGATATTCTAATTCTAGGTGTAATTAGATTCTCAGTCTTGACGCATCGTCTTTCCAATTTCACTTCTAGTTCTCCTCTGGTAATTTCAACTGTATTGCCTATAAACAGGGAAACGAACGTTTCCAACTCTCTCGCGAAACGCTCGCTGTTTTATTCGACGGTCGTTCGAAAAAAGAGGGAGGTACTTTTTTTCCTCTACCAAACCCCTCCCCCCCCTCTCCCGCCGCTGTTTTTGTTTCACTTAGTTTTCATATCCGCTTACGAGACGTTTTAATCAACTTTCGGGCTAATTGAAACGCAGTCGGCGAAAAAAGCCTTGCCTCTGTCCCGCGTTTGATGCGTTTAATGTGAAATAACGATCGCTCGGTGAGCATCGTGCGCGTAATCTCCGAGTAATCTGTGCACGTTCAAGCTTAATATGTTTACACGTTAATTCTTTTTATTTTTGCAACGCTGCCGGCCGGTTTTTAAATCGTTTAACAACCATACCGTGCAGCGTACAGTCGTGCGTGCCACGCGACAACGCATCAATTTGTAAAAAAAAAAAAAAAAAAAAATTTAAAGATATTATGTCAATTAAACAAATAGCTTTTCTTAGTACGCAGGAAGGCACGAAAAATTCTCTCGCTTTTAATTCCCATTACTGGATTGTATCTCCGTATTTTTGCTGATATTCTCAAATATTAAAATTCGTCGGGAGAAACGCTGGAAATCTAATATCAATTAATAAAATTAATTGAACAACAGGCAGTTTTTTCTTAATAAATGAAAGCGTTGAATGTTTACGGAGTATCTGCTTTTAATTCTCGCTGCAGATTGTATTTCTGTATTTTACGGATTCCCAAACGGATCATACGATCGAGCGTATTAAAATTATTGGGAACACTGGCAACTAATGTCAATTAATAAAATTAATAAACTGGTTTTTCTTGACAAGTGAGAGCGTCGAATGTTTACGAACGATAGTCTTCGCCTTTAACTCTCGCTGTATTTTCGTACTTTAAAGATTCTCAAACAGATCGGTCGAACAATTAAAATATACCGAAATTGTTGGAGATGTCGAGAAGTAATAAAATTGCACAGATAATAAATTATGTTCCTGTAGATTTTTAAAAATTCTCAAGCAAATCACTCGAACGATCGTGCTAAAAATAAAAGACTCTAACAACATTGACAGAAACAGTGTAATGTTAGAAGATTAGAACTGAAGGCACGATCGCGTAGCTTTGGTCAAACGTCGAAGCTCGATGTAGATTTACCGGCTCGTTCGATCAATCACTCGACGACGTTTCACTCGTGATTGAATAATTCAACTCTGACTATTCGCGTACGTAAGAGAGAAAACACGATGTGTGTTCGTTTTCGTTGATCTTCTCCTTTCAACGTTCCTCCAAAGAGAACAGATACTTTGTCATAACGTTTTAACTTCGCGTTACGCTGTTGGCGAACTTTGGCGAACTGCAATCAGGTTACAGCGAACTTGCTTGTAACAGCGAACAATGTGCAGCTCGGTAAGATCTAGACTGCCGTTCGATCTATTCTCGATCTCGTATGTGAATGCATTGAAGATCGCAAGTACCAAACGATTCCAAGAATCGGTGGAGATAAGTGACGATTCCAAGAATTGGTGGAGACAAGTGACGTCTACGAGATCAAAAGTGCGATCACTTATGATAGCACTGTTAATAGTCCTACTCTTTATACGTTTATACGTTTATTGAGCCTGCTTATAGAACCAAGGCCAAAGCGTCCTCTACAATCTCCATTAACCTCTTGCGCTGGAATGACGTGCCACGCACGTTAAGATCTTTTTGTCCCAAAATTGCAATATTTCCTCAGTTTCAAGTATATTTAAGCATAACCCAAGCAAAACAAATAATAAATTTATTACCTCTTAATAATTTCTATCCAGCGATATCATACTGACGAGCTTAAAAGAAAAAAAATGCGACGAATTATTGTAATATACGGTTTGGTCACTCGTTATGGTCCGCGAATCAGTTGTCAGCGCAAGGGGTTAATGTTGAGGCTCAGAGATCGTACCTTTGTTACTATATATACATACTATACTATATACAGTATATTATACTTTAATTTTATATTACAATTTAATATTATATTATACTTTAATCGTCGGTAGTTATCCTCTTGCGCTGAAATGACGTTCCACGTCGAGAACTTTTTGTCCCAAGTTGCAACATTTTCTCAGTTTCAAGTATATTTACGCATAACCCAAGCAAAACAAATAATAAATTTATTACCTCTCAATAATTTCTATCCAGCGATATCATACTGACGAGCTTAAAAGAAAAAGAATGCGACGAATTATTGTAATATACGGTTTGGTCAGTCGTTATGGTCCGCGAATCAGTTGCCAGCGCAAGGGGTTAATGTTGAGGCCCAGAGATCGTACTTTCGTTACTATATATACATACTATACTATGTACAGTATATTATAGTTTAATTTTATATTATACTTTAATCGTCGGTAGTTAACCTCTTGCGCTGAAATGACGTTCCACGTCGAGAATTTTTTATCCCATGTTGCAACATTTTCTCAGTTTCAACTATATTTAAATGTAACCCAGGCAAAACAAATGATAAATTTATTACATCTCGATAATTTCTATCCAGCGACATATTCATACCGGCGAGCTCAAATAAAAACGACGAACGGTTGTATACGATTTGGTCACTCGTTATGGTCCGCGAACCAGTTGCCAGCCCAAGTGTTTAAATTCACCTTCGAAGCCACCACAGACGAAATATCTTGCCACAGGTTATGTCGTGCAATACCACCAACGAAGTGGAATTTGTAGAAACGGTGTTACGAAACGAGATAACTCGTCGGTGGGTACTTGGCGTAGTACGACCAACATTGTCGCCGTGGTGAGATATTTCGTTCGCGGTAGCGAATGGATTAATCTCCGTCCGATGTTCGATCGTTGCATCTATATTTCAGCCATCTCTGCCTGATGTGTTAATCGTAGATTTTGGTTATCGTTCGATGGCTGCGTACGCGGCGTAGTTGATGAAGCGAGGTGGAAGTTGAAGGCGTCTGCCGGAAGCGGTGCAGCGTCGACCGGTTTTCGTGCCGACGCGCTGACGTGCAACAGGGAGAGCAGCCGCGTAACAAGTATTGTTCGTTCGTTCGTTGCGAAACAATGGGTCTCGGTACTTCATTCATCCGTTTACAATTACAGAAAATTAATGGAAACGAAAATCGGGATCTCTGGCGCACGCAGCCGAGGAGGAAGAGGAGGAGGAGGAGGAGGTGTGCTCGGTGAATGGAACGTCGTTGTTTCATTGTTGAGGATCTTGATTAATCGGGAACGACGAGCAACGGCCAGTGTTGTATCATTCGCTCGGTCGTCGACGAACGGGAGAGATTCGTCAAATATTTGGCCGCGAATATTCTATCAACCGGGAAAAAAAAAAAAAAAAAAAAAACGAACGAAACGGGGGATAAACGTGGTTGGTTTCCTTTGTGCGGCCAGGCATTTTTCGCGAGTCTTTCCTTCTTTTATCTTCTTTTTTTCAAATCGCGCGCAACGCGATCGACCTACGTAATCGATATCGCGAACGGCGGGGAAAAAATTTCTTCCTCCTCCCCCCTTTCTTTCTCTCTCCTATGGCTGTGCCTTTCTTTTTTGTTCGCCTCTTTGATGGCTATTCAGCGCCATAGCTGACCGACAATGTTTTAATAAAGGTCGGAGCGAAAGGCTCTCGGGCTCTCTGACGCGTGCGGCTGGTTTTTGTAAACAGGCGAACAGTGGCCACGGGGAGATTAATCGTGGAACGGCGAGTGTTTCCCTTCGTGAAGGAACCGCGCAGGAAAAATACAGAATTTTCTGTCGGTTGTTTTTTGGCCAGTCGGCTCGACGAACGTCGAATGTTGTTTAGAACGACGTGAAATTTTCGGAAAGAGGCGCCCCCAGATCCACGGTCGATGGAATTGATAAGTTTCAAAGCTCGTTGTGGTCTGAGCATCCGAAAAGTAAACTGAAAAATGCCGCGTGTTTGTCTTTTGTTGTTTCTCTCTATCGAACCGTAACACGTTTCGATGCTTTTTGCGCTATGTGTACACTGCTAACGGGAGCGAGGGAACCTGAGTATATTATTTCGATGCCACGAATGTGAACATGATTCACAGTTTGTACCCGATTTGTCATAAATGGGGGGGGGGAATAACAAAATTAAACCCATGTGGTTTATATGAAATAGCTTATTATTGTTTAAGTAATTAAGGAAAACTGAATAAGTCCGAATGCGACGATGACAAGGAGATATTAAACTCTCTCTTAAAATCTGCACGCTGTTACTTAAATGTTAATAAACTATTATTTATTATTTAATTCTGTTATTTTTTCTCCCACATTTACATAACGATTCGATACTCTGTGACGAAAATTTTATCCATAAAACGCTGCGGACCTGTGCGTGCTAACAGCGACTTTATGGTTCTGGACGCGTGGGTGTCTGTTTTACGTAGTTTTCATATTAGGTTCTAACATTTGATTTATCATAGTTGTAGCCTCAATGTGAGGCTAAATAATATTATTCGAAATATAGACATCCACGCGTTCAGAATCATAAAGTCGCTGTTAGGACGCACGCGTTTGTACTGTTAAATGACTGAAAAACTATTTTGCCATTTTTCGTAAGAACTATATCAGGTGGCTTGGAAAAGTCTTACCTTCGTGATAAGTAGAATGAGTGCAAAAAAAAATTCATCATCAAATTCAAGATCAATTTTGTGGCAGATTCTTTACATGTCTCCATCAAATCGAAGGTGGTAGAACACATCTGTGATATTTATCTAGAAACTTTTCTTCCCACACTGTGCACGTTTTAGGGGAGAAAATTCTGACAAGCAACATCGTCTCAATTAATCGGAGAATGGAAGGGGGCGCGCGTGCAGGCTCCGGAAGGTGGCTTCGATCCTGTCGGTAGAATCGAGAGAGTAATACAACGCGGACGTTATCGGCGTCGTAACTCGGCTGTATAACATGCACCGATACCAGCTCCCCTACAGAATTGGATAGCGCCAATCCTGTATTGGCCGTGCTAGTGGGACAGCGGTTTGGTCATCTCCAGATTTGATCCTCCCTCCCCCTCCTGGTGTCCTGCGTCCCCGCGGGTACACGTCAAAGCTGTCGAACATACATAGGTCAACAAACACGCGGACTCGCCCGTCCACGCATTGTGGCGACGTTAGAATGGATCAAAACCGACACCGCCGTTGACCTCCTGACGTTCTTGATCCCGCAGCGTTATCCTTCGTTATTACTTTCGTACGCTCTGCCGTGAGAAACGTTGCGTTTGTGGATAATTGGCGTCCTGTGTGGAAACCAGATGATCGATCAACGTGTCTCTTCAGGTTCTATTTTTTATAGTATTATAATATATCGCTGATAATTTGGGCAATAATCCATGCGAGTGTGATAGTTATCGAGGTATATAACGACGGAGGATTGCTAGTTTGATAAGCTTCGTCACTTGTTCGTTTTTAACGATTAACCCATTTTCACGATTTTTTTTTTTTTTTCTAATGAGAAGTTTGTCGATTTTCGATATCAAATATCGAAGCTTATTAACGTTCGATTTAAAGGAATTAAATTTGAAATTCGAATTGAAAATTTGATTTTCCATTCAAGTCGAAGCCGATCGAGTGTGACTCGATATTGTACGACTCAATTTATCTCGAGTGCCGAGTAAATTATTACTAGACCACGAATTTTTACATAAGCTCATGTTTTCGAAAATATAATTAAAAAGACGGAACCTCGATTTTCACCTGATGTACTACACTTTGAACGTTTTATATATCTGCGTAGTGCTGTTTTTGAAGATACATTGAATTCTAACGTTTCTACAATATTTCGCGATGCGATCCTTGGATTTGGTCGACATTTACGAATAATTCGCGATCTTCCTTTCGCGACCACTTAAATTTTCAGCGGTTTTGTGTGCTAAGTATTTTTTATAAATTTTTTCTGCCGCACTTTTGGAAACACCGAACTTTTTCGCTATCACACGGTAACTTAATTGATTGCGGCAGTCCGATATAATCAACTAACGAATTTGATTTGAAATTTCTTTTCTTGCTGACATTCTGCCATTCTCTTGCAAATAATCTGTCCTGTACAACGTTTAGAAAACTAACTAAACGGTTAATGAAATACCATGAATGGGAGCAATGTTTCACATTTGTTTACATTGTTTGCCGTTTGGAAGTAACGAAATAAATGAGTGTTCACTTATTTTTGTCCCTAGACTTCTCTTTAAGTATATCTTATTTCAATACCAATGTAAATATTAATTTCGATCATTCGCTTAAATAATCTATGTACCATAGAGATATATAACATATAAAACTTAAGTACGTAATAAAACTTTGACTAAATTTAATTCATATCTATTTCCATTATCTGTCCACTCAATTTTGTCCGTAACTGTATATATATATATATATATATATATATATAAAACTTTCCACACTACGCGAAAAATCTTTTCAGTTATCGCACGGAATTCCCCGAGCCCGAGATCTATCAAGATAAAACGTTACGTTTGTTATATTCGTACAAGAACTGGGAACGTGTTTGCCCCGTAATAAATTCATTTCAAACTCAAGTTTCTCAAACTTTGCACTCGCTTGCGTGCTCCATTTGTTTTGTTTACGTTTTCAGTTTGCTCGCATGCCCCATTTGTCCATTTACGCGCGCAGTTTGTTCATTAACACTCTCGCTTTTTATTTATTCACGCCGCCGTCAGTGTCGTCCGATTATTTATACATTCTTCCTCGTCCGTTTCAATCACCCACGCTGGTCGAATGTTGGGCGGGCGATCGTTCGTTCGAAATTAATTCACGATCGATTCGAAGAAGAGTTTCCTCGCGATGATTCCGAGAGAAATTCTCACGCACTATAACACACCATCATCCACGACTCACTACTACACTCGTCTCGCTTACATCTCACACACACGCACGCACACTAACATACACTCCAAGAAAAAAGACAGTCGACAGTGTTTGGAAGATTCGAGACAGTCAGTCGAAAAAGGGAATCAATCGAGACAACAACGTCACACAATTAATGTACAAATCTAACACATAATAAAGGAAATATAATAATATAGACAGTGGTGTAATAGTTTAAATAAAAGGGCAATCCTTCTAAGACAAGACTGTAACATTGAACTAGTTAGTATTCGTAAAGGGATACTAACACCGTGGTCGGAAAATTCCGTTTTTTTGGAATTCTGGTACGGAACAGAAATTTTCCCGTCGTCTGGCACGAACCGTGGTATCCGCCACTGAAACGGCGCACTCGTGGCTTGTTTAGAAATTCCCCCGTTATGACGTCCGCGAAACGCGTAACCGAGATCCTGCGTCGCGGCGGTAATAACCGGCTCGTCCTTACGATCGAAGGAATAACGCAAATTTGAGGACAGCCGCGTGCAAACAGCCGGTGGTATTCTTGTTCTATTCGTCGGACGAATCGGAATTTTCCTGTTTCGCAGTAGAACGCCGAGAACGTAGAACCTACTTGCCAAAATGATTTCCTCTCGGAGTCGAGATATCGCGGAACGATCGTTCGCTTATCCCGCGATCAACCGCACGTAAAGTTCGATTTCTCGTGAATCTTATCTGGGTGGATCGTTTGCCAATGTCGACGGCAGTTCCGCTATTTGCGACAACTGTTTGATTTGTGTTTAAGGTGAAAGTTCTTTGATCGACAAGCGAAGCTCGAGGTCCGTTTAATTTCTCGATTGATGTCGTTGAGTCGTAAGTCGTTGGATATGAAAGTTATTGTGTCATGTCGTTGAATGTGAAAGTATAACATGTAACGGTATATATGAGAATGTCGAACGTTCGATATTCGCGAGAGATGTGAGATTTATGTTTGGAACGTTGACGATTTAACGGTTAGATTTTTCCTAATGTAAATTAACCAATATCAGTTCGTAGTTGAGATTAAAATTTACCGAATTCTCAACTGACATCGTTGAATCACAAGTAGAAATATATGTAATATGCAGTCGAAATTAAAATGTTTTCTACAATATTCGATATTCACAGATATGTAAATTTACATAAACATTGGCAATTTAGTCATAGGTTTTTCACAACAGTTTCTAAAGAAGATGATATTTATAAAATTTATAACGCAATTAACCAATAATAGTCGAGATTAAAGTTTACTCAATTCTCAACTAACATCGTTGAATCGCAAGTAGTCTATGAATATAAAAGTATGCGTAATACGTAACAATGTATGAAATATCGAAAGTTTGTTATAATATTCTCAGAAATGTAAATTTACATAAGCACAGACTTTTCACAACCATTTCTAAAAGAGATGGTAATTATCATTATAAAACATATAATTGAATTAATCAATATCGGTTCATGGTCGAGATTAAAATTTACTTAATTCTCAACTGACGTCGTTCAGTCAGAAGTAGTGCGTGAATGTAAAAATATACGTAACAGCAGCGTGTAAAACAAATCGAAAGTTATATAACATTCGTAGAGATACTTATGTAAACTTATACAAACTTAGCCAGTTGTATTTTTGCCCGTAGAATTTCAGAAAAAGATGCCATTCTCCCAATAAAATATCTGACACAATCGATCGACGTCGGTTAATGATCAAGTGACGTAGATTACCTCGTTGCAGATGAGGACAAATCTGCTAGTTTTGTTTCCAATAGTTGTGCGTATCCGGTTGGTAATTCATACGCTTATCAGGCATATCACGGACAGGCGGGGGCACTGGTCGGACACGATGATACTCCTGCGTATTAGATGACGACCAGAATGGATCGGAGGTAACTCGAATCTGAACTTTGTGATGTATGCGGCCACATGGAACAGCGCGAGAAATGGCAGTCAGAAATTGCTTTCCTGGCAGTATCGCGGCTCCATTTATTGGAAAAATTTTCGCTACGTGTGTCCTCGAACACGACGAGTTTCCCCACCGTCACCAAGTGTAATATCTTCCGTTTCTTCCATTTCGATATCGATTTGTTGGCCATTCAAAACCTTCCAGCCATTCGTGTCCCGTTTTAATTGATAAATTTAATCACTCTCTTGCCTCGCGAAAGCGTCCCTGACTGTTTAACAGTGTCGAAGTATTTTTCCATTTGTATCCTCTGGTTTCGCGAGAGTCTGTCGACAGCAAAGAGATCTCCGTCGAAGACGAACGTACGTTCGTTGCGATATTGAGGTTTCTAGGTAAAGAAAGAAAAAAAAAAAAAAAAAAGAAAGAAATACGTCGAATTTGTCGAAGCTGGTCGAGTTATAAGACGCGGTGGCCAACGAGGACGGCGAAATTGAAAACGAACAATAGGAAACGTTCCGCGTTTTCGTGAAACACCGACCGTCGCAAATTCTTTCTACTGCTTCGCGTATCGCGAAATTTCATTTCGCCGTGGCTCAGTTTCCGCTTGATTGAAACAATTTGGAGATATACGTTTCGCGCAACTTTGGTCTCTCGTCCGAAGTAGGGATTTTCGAAATTTCCGCATTCGTCAAATTTCGAAACCAATCTGGAAATGCATGCAGAAGCCACGCAGAGTTTTCTCGCACGTGTTAGAGACGGTCTCGTTGAATATCGAGGATTATTAACGTGGCAGTGCGAGTACTTCCCAATCTTGCACTTTCTATATACACTCTCAGATTGGTTTCAAACTTCACCGATGTAATCACGGCACTCGGTTCTCGTTACGTTGTTAATGAAATTCATAATACGTTCGTTCAATATATTCACGAAAGATCTCTACGAAGCGTGAACCGCTGTGCACGTACGGCGACATACGTTACCAGATTCAATTATATTAAACGAATCCCAGCCCTGAGGCGTCAGTCGATAATTTAATTTGCAGCCTCGTTCCATCTTGTCGTGTCACGCAATACGCACGACAAACACACTCGCAAAACGTTTCGAATACTTTCTTGAACACTCGCGTAAATGTAGATTCTATTTATTACGTAATTGTGTTGTTAATTCAACTTGTAATCTTTCGTTCTCCGCTGTGGCCTGTTAAGAAAAAAAAAAAAAAAAAAAAAAAAAAATATCACGATTCGCCACGAATGCTCTTCTTTCTTGAGCGTTTGCTCTAGCCAACTCTACGATCCTGCAGCTTGACAATATCATTCTGCGCGAAACATCCAGCTCGTAATACCTACTTAAGAAGTTTGCTCGCGCAAGTTTTCAATCTGCTTATAGCGCAATTACCGGGATACAGGAGATTCGGTGGAAGTGAGAGAGAAAGAGAGAGAGGGAGAGGGAGTCGTTTTGCATAAAATTGCATCGGGAATCAGGATGGCAAAATTCGTCGGGGCAATGTGTACCGTGTCGCTTATTGGAAAGCAGATTTTCGGCAGGCTGTTGCTCGAGCGTCCCTCTCTCGGCGCTGCTCTCTCGTTTCTTCGTCTTATCGTTGCCGGCCAGGCCACGGGGTTAAGCGTTCGTTACACAACAGGAAATAACAGTGTCTCGATCGACGAAAAAGGGGGCCTGCCGTCTGAATTTCCCCCTCCCGCGAGACATTCCCCCCCCCCCTTCCGCCTCTTTCTAGCTCTTAGAAAGTGGAACGTGAATATTACCTTAGCTCGGTCGTTTGCATTCGCCTCCGTGCAACTCTCCGCGCAAATACTCGAAAGCCATTGCCGAAGGATGAATAATTTAGCTTATTATCCGAGTGCGCGGCTCTCTCGAAAGCGAGTATCGCCGATTTGTTGTTTTCTCTCCTTTCTTTTTTTTTCTTCTTTTCTTTTCGAAGCGGAATATTCCATTAGATTTCACGACTTCGGTCGTCGTCTCTTATCTCACGTCGGATTTATTTTTCGGTTAGCTTCGATTCGACGCGGCGCCTCAATCCCGCGCGCGAAACACTCGAGATCCGTTGATAGCAGCGAATAATCTCGCTTATCCTAACTCAAAGTCCTCGCGAGCGAAACGTCCTCGTGGCGAGCCCGTGGTGGACTCTCGTTTCTTATTTACCAGAAACTCGCTTTTACGGTTTTAATTCGGCCCGTAGCGCGTGGCCTCAGCTCGCGGACGCGCACGTACGCAGAGATTTTCATTCGAAGGAAAATGGCGGACGAACGCGAGATTAGAGGAGAGCCGGCGCAATCTCCAGCAAATTTCCTCTAATTTTCTTTCCCTTCCTCCCTTTTCTCTCCCTTTCCTCTCACTCATTCTTTAAAGAACAATTAGCTTCCAGCTTATCGTTCGCCCCTCTCGGGAAATAGGGAAAAAGGGAAGAAAAGAAAGAGAGAGAGAGAGAGAGAACGATCGAATGCCGAATGGAACGGCCGAACGAAAGGGAAATACTGAAAGCACTAGAAACGAAATCGACGCGTTCCATGGATGGAGGCTCGGATTCTAAGGACGAAGATCGATCGCCGATCGATTCCTCCTAGGCACCGACGAGCAAGTTTGGCTTTCGATTATCGCGAGAATCGTCTCGCCGACTCGTTTCGCCTCCAAGCGCGTACACACGTCCGCGTTGGAATCGCGATGGAGACACGCCGTTGAAATGAATTCTTTATCGGTGAAATGCTTCTTATCGGTAGGACTATCGGCTCGTTCTGCGGCAGCTTTTCACCCGGGGATCCCCCGAGGTGATAGAAATCGTCTCCCCCCCCACACTCCACCGATGTTGTTGCTGGAAATGGCGTTACCGATCGAGTCGCTCGACTGAAAGGCGATTGAAATCGAGATCTTAGCATCTGGAGGAACACGGGAAATGGTATTAACGTACAACAGCGTGCAGAGAGCATAACTGCACCGACAAGTTCGACGTTTTCGAACTTTGCGAAGAAGTAACCGTTAACTAGTAACTGTCGAGGACTGTTGCATTTACGCGGTGTCTGAAGGATGGATATTCTTTGACGTTAATTCGATATTTTGTAAATGTATTGGGACACTTGAGACAATTATCATTGTCGAGCGTTTATCACTGTCAAGATAAGTTTATCACTGTTACGATGGAAAAATTTACTACGGTGTTTCTTTACATACGGTCTCGTTCTACTTGCGGGTGTCTGCTCACGCACGGATACATGCTACTTGAAAGTATTTGGACACGTACGGAATCATTCTACTCGAGAGAGTCTGGCCATCCGTGGATTCGTTCTACTTGCGTGTATCTGACCGTAAACTCATTCCCCTTGCGAATGTTTGACTGTAAACTTACCTATTCTACTTGCGAATGCTTGATCGCAAACTTACTTATTCCAGTTGCAAATGACGTGAGTATAAACTTAATTATTCCACTTGCGAATGTTCAACTACAAACTTACTCAACGAAGTTGCCTGATTACGAATTTTCGCAACTAGATCCACCATCATTTTGAAGATTGAAGTATCCCCTTTTGACATTAGGGTTGAACCTAATAACAGAAATTGAAATCAAGTCAAACAGAAATTAAGTTGAACGTTTCAATGTTCAAAGTTCAACGAAGCGGTGAAAATGATCGTGCAGCGAGATTTAAGAAGGAAATTTCAATCTTCATGATTATTGTACATTTAAAACATATGAAACAAATTTTTCTTTGTGCTTAAATTTATAAGAGAAAACTATCCTAATAAAAAATTTCATCTCTGAAAAGAACAAACTTACGACAAAGCTTTCGCGCGTGAATCGTTGTGTGATTCTCCTTTTCACGAAATTACATCAATTTAAATCGTCGACATTTTTTTCGTCGTCGTTGGTTCAGTTACGCTCCTCTTTGTTGTATGTGAAATAATTCTTGGTAATTGTAAAAACTTGAATACAAGATGCAAAGATGCATCCTATGTACGTATATATTAGGTACGCGTTTCATACGAGATCTCGTATCAGACTGTTCGCAGAAAACAGATAGCGTGTATAACAGGCTTCGTTTACTTCTTCTTACCGCAACGGGCAACAATTGTCTGTTCTGTGATCTCGAAAAATATTAATTGCAACGCTTTTCGAAGCGATTCAAATAATTTTAATTCCGGCTAGTAGCGAGAACGCGATTTATTGAAGTTTCGCGCTTTCCTCGAATTGCTGAATTTAAACCGATATGTCGAAAGAGAATTCTCACGGCGTTGAAAATTCGAAAAAATTAATTGAAAATCGGGAGATCGACGACGAGTTCCCATGACCGGCAATAAATTTCAACCTTGAATCGCGGATGCAGAGGTAGCATTTGGTTCCCCATTACTTAATCTAGCTCTGGAAAATTTACATAGCCCCTCGTTTAAGTCATGCCGGCGGAGCTTGTACTCTGGATAAATGTAGCGGAAAACGGGGGGAGGGAAGGGGTTGCGTTATCGGGAATGAATGGCAAAGATAATATTATCCGCGAAAAAATCCGGGGGGGAAATTCTTCAAACGCGTCGCCCCGGACGGAATTTATTTTCACGCGCTATCTGTGTACCGAATAAACTTTCGAACACGCGGCACTCGTTCCAGTTCCCCTCTTGCACGTAATTCGCACCGATTATCCCGACTGTGCGCTCATCCTCTCAATCTCTCTTTCTCTCTCTCTCTCTCTCTCTCTTGCGTTTTCTCTTCGATGTAAAACGCGCACGTGTCTCGTCGTATCTTGCATCGTTGCCACGTTACGCGCACCAGCGAAAAGCGTACCAGAGAAAAATGTCACAAACGAGAAATAACTGCATCGATTTCTACGCGTATCCACCGATTACGCGTGTCCGCAATTATTGTCCCGGCGCGGTGTTATCTGTCCCAGGCCGGCACGTCGAACCGGTTGTTACCGGTAATAAGTGCGTGGATGGAAAAATTAGAGATAATGTGTATCTGCCTGTTACTCACCGATTGCTCTCACTTAACATGCGATTATCGTTATAAAACCAGCTTTATTGGCAGCCAACGGTCCCAGTGGGTCACTTTTTCGTTTTCGTCCCTTTCGTTTCGTACACGAGTCACGCTCGTCCGATTCATCGACAGCCGATTAAACACCGTTCGTTTCGATAGTCGCGAGGTCGCTAAAAATTAGATTTCGCACGTAGCGTTTATTAATAGGTTTTAGTATGTATTCGGCCTGTAATACCGAAATTATCTGGAGTGAAACGTATATAATAGTTGGGGCGTTCAATTATTATCGGAGTGCTCAGAATATTTGGCGAGGTATATTCACGGCTCCAGTTGGCTTTTTAATTCGGTTCTTAGGAATTGGGAACGCGTGAAGTGAAAATAACCCGTGGAAACGGGCGTCTGATCATTTACTCATCTGCGCTACTTTCCATTCTTTATTTTCGCCCCCCTTGTACGTTTTCATCTATGCAGATCGATCACAATGGAAATTTACCCAATCGCGAAAGAATAATTTACCCAATTTTCTACGTGCGTGCTGTGACGATTCGCAATATTTTTATTTTGTAAAGAAAATATGTAACTGCAAGTTTCGTCGAACGTACGCGCGCGTGTATTCATTTTTTCCAATTTTACCTACGTTGAATCATCAATTCTAAATTCCTTTCGCATCTCACGAAAGGCGATTCCAAACGGCTCGAAATTTTTCAGCGATACGCAGATAATTACGCGACTGAATTGCACGAGATCTTGGCGGATCAATGGCGAAGGGTGCACGGTACACAAGTTAATGATACGTCAATGTAACCTCGGTCGACTGGGAAAGTTGAGGGCGCCGCGAAAGCGGATCCTCGCCTTGTGAAAATTCGTGGGCTTTCCGATGCAAATTTCGTCGCGAATAATTATGATAAGCAGCCGCGATGATTAATTGCCCGTGCTCCGCGCTTTCAACTCGATGGGGAGGCAGTAATTAGTTCCACGCGCGAATTTTCCCTGCGATATTTCAGCGACCCAAGCTTCTAGCGCCGGCCCGCTGCGTAAACGTCGCGCAAATTCCAAATTCTGTTCGTGGAAACGAAACCGCGAAACAAAAGCCGTGGACTTTAAACCGGGAGGGCTGTTGTAGAACCGTGGCAAATACCAACGAGCCAACGAGCTGATAATTCATCGCTCGAAGCAGCCAATTCTTGAACGTCTCGTTGCCGAGCTTATCGTATGAATCATGAAATTTGCAGCGTTGTTACCTTGTAAATCGTGAAGTAGGCTGGAATTTGAATGATAATTATTTTTGTTTCTTCCAAGGCATGGGTTTCAACCTTGTTGATCTTCTGCGCTTCATTGGCCAACAAAAATTTGTCGAGGTTCGTAGTTATATATATATATATATATATATATATATTATTAGTTCAATGTAACCTATTTATGAGGATTTATATTTTTTTTTATATCTAGGATACATATTTTTTTTATCAGTTCAATTTAATTTATGAGGATATTGGGCAACCACTTTTATAGTGAAACAATACATCGATTGGAAAAACATGTTTATATTAATTGAAAAATATGAAAAAAAGTATGAAAATTTTTAATGAGAACATTGAGCTTGTTTTTTTAGATAGCAGTTCATCAATATCTGGTTTGATACAGGTAGTGGCAATACGAAGAGTATTTCCAAGATTTTTCTAGGGAAAAATCTGCTCGCAAATATAAGCACTCTCAGAAAGGGACGTCATAGACACTCATGATTATTAAAATTATTCAAATAATAAAATTCTTATTCAGTTATTCCCAATTTGTTTATACAGCACAGGTTGGACACGCCTATTTTAAGGACTATTTTAGTTTCTTGACAATCTTCTGTTATATATATATATATATGGAACAACATTATATGAGTAGTATAAGAGGGTGGAGATCGTATCGAGTAAATTGAAGGTTGAAACGATAGTACGAAGAACAGGGGCAATTTGTTGGCGTACATTGTCGGTGATTGAAGTTTGATTGTCCGTCAGTGTTTCTAATCATAGTGATCGCGGTTCTGGTCGATTTGAGTATGCGACTCGATTCTCTGAAACCACGGTCAGATTACACACTTGATTCACGTGGCTGTCCAACAAGCTAATTGTCACAGTATTCTCTTAATATTGATATTTCTCATTTAATTTTGTTAATCAATAATGTTTCTTATTAATTTATTTTATTTATTTTATTTTAACTGCTATTATTACTTTTCTTAATATCGATAGATTTAATTTTGTTCCAATGATATTTCTTACTTAGTTATTCTTTAGTTATTTATTATTTAGTTTTTTTACTAATTTATTATTTAATTATTTCAATTATTTTAATTATTTAATAAGGATATTTTAGTTTCTTGATAATTTTCTATTTCGTATATACATATATAACATCGCAGCAATCACACAATCAGCTCGAAATAATTTTCTCCGTAACATTAGGAAATGTATCTGTCACAAATGAAAAAAATATTGCAGAATTAATGGATTTTCTCCGTAATATGCTCGCGACGTGTATTTCGGGAACGTTTTACGCGAAACACCAGCGCGCGTGAATGCACACGAATGACACCGACGTCGGGAAGCGAATTTTTCGCTTTCAATCACAGCACTTCTATTCAAGTGATATCCGATGAACCGCGAATTTCGATCTGTAACTTTATTTAACCTTCGATCAAAATTCTGCGAGTGACGAGAGTTTGGCGCCCTTCGGCAGCTGCTTCAATTTGTCAAAACTTCCATCCCGAGCGTTTGCTATTCACCCTTGGTAGGCTGAAATCTCGCCTCTCGAAAATGCTAGCGACCAGGCGGAAAAGGGATTCGGACACGCGTTGGTTTCCCACCGCCAATAAGTCACAGAAACACTTTAGGGAAATTGTCGTTCGTTCCTTCCTTCCTCCCTTCCTTCCTTCCTTCCTTCCTTCCTTCCTTCCTTCCTTCCTTCCTGTTCTCGCCTGGTGTGCCAGGCGTTCGTCTTCGTGGCCACTCCGCGAGTCTGGCCGATTGTGGCCGGTTACGAACCACTCGAAATACCTGGGATTTCGAGATCGTGTCGAGGCTACGACGTGTTCGCCCACAATGAAACTCACGTTTAACGAGGATGATGACGTACGAAAGTTTGTAGTGGTTTGTGGGAAATTGAAGTTGGAGCTGCAGACTCGAAAATTTTATACATCGGTCAATACAATGGAGCGGACTGCTTGCTGCTCGCATGGATCGTTGAAACGCTCCTCTGAACTACTCTCAACAGGGTTAACAGGTGTAGTTCAAACGACATTTTGTGCAAAAGCATCAAGACGATGCACAAACTTGGGAAATAAATAATATAAAAATCGACGCCATTTATCGCCAATGATTCATTAATTATTTTAAATGAATTATGAATTCTAAGACCAAAATGAAGACTAATTCTTGCAAGTCTGAAAAGATCTCTCGTCGTATCAATTTACTGCAGAAGAATGAAATACAACTTGTTTCCTATCTACGACTCAGAAGAGAATTGCAAAGTATTTCCTTCTCGCGAGAATTAACGTTCAACGAAGAAAAAGAAACCAACTCGATTCGATCTCTATCGTTGCTCTGCTCTCACGTCGATCTCTGTTCGTGAACGTGAACTATGTATACAGACCGTTTTAGACGCGGACGCGAGCATTCTAGACGTCATCGAGAACGAGCCGCTGGCAAGCACAAAGAAAATGGCCCCTCGAAACTGTGGCCATTGAACGCCCTGCGAGATAAACTGACGGGAGATTCCACGCCGGTATCTTTACATAAAGGCTTAAATCTCCCGGCAGATACCCCGGGGTTCATTGTGCATGGTTGAAATTGCAGCGGCCGCGCCATTAACCAATGCGCTCGCGGGATAATTACCCTTTTCCCCAAGCCTGCCGCCTTGTTTTCCCCCGGACTATCTGTCCGACGATTATGCCGCTCTCGCATCAATTCGCGAACACCTTGCCACCGGTGCCGCGTCGCGTCGCGGCCTCTAATTGAGATTTTATCGACGGATAAGCCTGCCGGATTTTCGCCGGAGTTCGCACTCGACGAGTTCCGCGCACTCCCATTAATTACGCCGACCGTTAACAACCAGGCCAGGCGAAAACGCTCCGATGCAAATTCCTCGTGTCAATGGTTGGACCGTGTCGGCGCGTGTGTGTCGAGAGCGACGAGCTCGAAGATCATCGAAAATTCGTCAGGTGAGATGTCACTTCGAGCGTTTTAACCCGAGTAAGCTCCTCTCGGGCATAGATAAGTAATATTTTGCGTTGCATTCTGAGCACTCTTCTTCAGGAACAGACGATATTTGATGATGTGGCAGGAGAGGAGATAAAAATATTGTTGATAAATTCTGTTGAATTTAACTCAGACTTTGAGTTGAAACAAAAACCGGCTAGAGCGAGAAATAGAGTTTCTCAAGCTCTGAATAGGTCCGTTTACGCGACGAGGAGAAGTCGACGCGAAGAAATGGACTGGCCGAGGTAGCGAGAAAGCGTGAAAATTCGGCCCGCCGGCTCTTGCCCCCACTCTTTCCTGATCGCTAGCGCTATCCCCTCCACTGCATCGTCCACTACATTGAAATTTTCTCGCCGTGTATGAGCCTCACTCTCTCAGTCTGTTGATTTCCTTACTAAGCTGGTGGAGGGGGTAGCGCTAGCGATCAGGAAAGTGGGGGCGTGTGCTCGCGGGCCGCCAGTCAGCCACCTCTGTTCGTACATCGTGTCAAAAAATATAATAGGAAGTGAGTTATTTGAAGATAGTAACGACGATGAATTGTTTTTGCTTTTGATCGATATAAAAATAATTTAGATAGTGATTTGAGACGTGGGGGGGGGCATTGATTCTGACGATAGTGACACTATTCTATCAAAACATGAAAAAGTAAGGAGACTTCAATCCAGTGATTCCACTGATAGTGAGAAAGGTAAGAGTAATATTATACGTAGTGGAAATTGTCTGCTTAGCAGACAAATCCTTGAGGAAGACAGCATTCCTGTTTAAAATTTTCTAATGTCGCGTATTATAAACAATGAAACGTTACTTATAATTTTTACTTTCAAGTGAATAATTTACTGGATATGCGTAAGAAGCCAAAAATGTCGAAGTTGTTGTAATATGTACTTGAGAAAACAAATGTATTTAATAAATATAAGAACGAGGGTGTAGAGTTTGTAACACTTACAATGGATGAAACGAGTCTCCGCTTGGGTATTCCATCTCCCCAGTTTGCGTTCGCAGCTCGCTAAAGCCGATACTTGACAATTTTAAAGCCACTTAGGGGCGTCTGCTCTATAATTTGTACGTGTTACTTCGAACTCGCGGGAACAATAAAAGCATTTCGCGCCGGAGATCCACGCGTGTACCACTTTTACGTCCGCATCTACGTCTCGACACTAACAATGAGATTAAACTAATGACACGTAAACTGGCTGAACGACACGTCATGGGAACGTGTTCCTGGAAATTACGCAGTCCATTTTCAGGTCTTCTAAATCCTAAATTTAACAGAATAATTAATATACAGAGATATGTCGCATAAATAAGGGCTGACGAAAGAGTTGCACACTTTACAAACCTATCAAGTCGACTCTCTTGTCATTAAAAATAAATTAATTCCCCATACCTCCATAAATATTATATATTATTCCATAATATATATATTTTATATATATTTATATATATTATACATCTTTTATTATATTTATTCTTCCATAATATACTTTCATAAATTATAATATTCGATGTTTTCATAAATATCGTGCTTTGGAATAAATTACAAATCAGAGCGTTAACTATTCAAAAAAGTCGAGTTTGTCAAAAAAAAAAAAAAAAAATCTTACGTTCACCGAATATCTGTATATCCATAGAGTCTAAGAGGACTCAGATATTTTTTTTTTTTTTTTGACAAACTCGAAAGAGGATAAAGTGGAATAGGAAACGGTAAATTTCGTTCGCGTTTGCTCGTTGACCGTGTGGCTCGCCGGTGTACACGGTCGCCAGCAGCTCATGGGACACGCCAGCGACTATAATTGAGATTTTATCGGGCCGTTAAACGTTGTGAAGTTCCGGTGCAACACGTGCCAAACGTTTGCAGCACGGCGGCACGAGCCGCGCGCCTCGATGCTTCTTCGAACCGCGCCCGATGCGTCAAATCGGCCGTTCTTATTCGACAGCGACGCCAACGATCCCTAATTGACGTTTAAATACGAGAATGATTTCCCTGTTCCAGGACCGTACACGCTGGGATTTCCTACGCGGACTGCGCGATGACTGCCACGCCAGGCTTTTCCAGGCAACGACGAAAAATCGGTGAGTCTTCGTCAAGACTTTTACGTTATATTTTGGGGGAGGGGAGGGGGTATTCAGTGCAGTATAGAAAGAGGAACGAAAGTGAAATCGATATAATTGGAATAATTTTCATTCGTGCACTTTACGAAACAGTCGTACGAATTTTTAAAAAATTTGTACGAATTATTGTTGTTTGCTGGTTAAATGTAAATATCTTACTGAAAGTGTTCTAGATTTTTTCATTTCACTGTACGATTTCCTTTCAGTCGAAAACACTAGGTCATTTTTTATTTTTAATGAAACTTCGCCACTCTGATTAACAACTACAATATTGAACTTCCGTACAAACGAAACGAAAGCGATGGGATGTATTTTATGAAAAATCGTGCAAACCTCGATTCAAAATTTTTATGCATCATTGTTGTTTGTTAATTCTGTCGTTAAATATGTAGATAGGACGAAAATGTTCTAGATATTTTAATCCCTCATCTTATTTTTAATCTCTGTCTACGCTCTTACACAAACGTGCCAGATTTTTTTCTTTTTTTCTCTCAGTTTTAATGAAACTCTAACATTTCAAACTGCGTCTGAGGCAAATCAGTAAAGCAAAGCACGCAATTTGCATTCTCTGATGCCTGGCGTCGAGAATTGAGATTAACGCTGTTGTTGAAATTGAACTTTAACATTACATGACGAGTATGGCTCGTTGCAGCGCGAGGGATTAAAAGAGAGATATGGTAACGCGATGTTAAGTAACGTTTTGTACGGCTAATTTCTTTCTCCCCCTTTAGAGCGAATGCTAATTGCGCGTGACACGAGGGCCATCTATTTTCTCGCGCGATTTCATCCGGTAATTAAATATTTCTCTTGATTTATAAATACGATTCTACTTTCCTCGTTAAATAGATGTATTACGCGAACCCGTGGCGGCGATTTAACGAAACGGGAACATCGCGTTCGGTTCAGTAACGCGAACGAAGAAACAATATTATTATTCGATTACGTTGCAGTCCTTTACATTTTTCTGTCCATTGGTAATTCACTTCGATTAACTGACGGACGATCGCGATCGTTATTTTATTTCGTTTAATCGATTCAGCCAAATCTGATAATGTTCTTTCTTCGTTCTTACGATAATAACTTAACAAAGTCTTTGATGTCGTTGATTGTAGATATTCCTGATTAATCATCGAAAGAAAGGAAATTCATCGTCATTCGTCCGTTCTCTTAAATAAAATTCACATCGTCGAGGGAAATGGCAAAATGTTTTCTACGTACAAAGTCGCCAACGCGGTTATTTTTAATTGCAATTATTTTTGCACGAAATTCTGTCACGTAGATCTTTTCTATTTATTTATTTCAATATTACGACAATGGAACGTCTCATTAGTAGCTGTGACGTTTTCGAAAAAACGACGATTAAAGCGCAACGTTCAGAGACGTTGAAGTAAAAAAGAAAAACTTTTGTTCGTACATTTGATGAATAATTATAAATCTTTAAAAATACACCGTTTTACGTGTGTAAAATATTTGACAACAATTATAAATTGGTCATTTTTTATTACAAATCTACAATTCTAGAATTAAAATGCAAGAATTACAGATTGTTTGAGTATTAAGAAAAAGAATCGTGACCAGAGAAAAAGTTTTATTCGTACATTTAATGAATAATCATTTAAATCTCTAAAAGCACACTGTTTTACATCTATAAAATACCATAACAATAATTATAAATCGATTATCTTTGATTACGAATCTACAATTCTAGAATTAAAATGCAATTCAAGATTATTCGGCTATCGAGAGAAAGAAGATCGGTAAAAAACAGTACCGGGCACCCAGAAAGCGACCACGTCGTTTGCCATATTCGGCTGGAGCAAGTATATATTCACGATCAGCGGGAAATATTCGAGGTATCGGGGGCAGCCGTCTCTTCTGATAATCCACCGGCTATTCGAATACATTACGTCGCCCGATACAAAACCACGCGCGGACGCAAGACGAAAACCAGGGGGGGACAATCGGCTCGCCGATTCTCGTCACGCGTCCGCGTCCGCGACACGTGCACGCGCCTCGACTCTTAATTCCAAGTTAAGCGCCGATCCTCTTACGTTCTCATCGATTAGAGATGCCTATCTCCAGCCAGCGATCCGACCCGGAGTCGGGCTTTCGCGGCACGCGGGCGAAATACCGAGCGCACAGGGAACAAGAAAAGGCACTCGGAAGACGAGACTTGCCATCAGATCCGACCCTTAACTAACGGCCCCTAATACATTAGCCGGCGCTGATGCACAGAGCCGCGTGCACACGCGAGACGCTCGTTCGTTCTCCGCGCGGATTCGTCGGCAACTCGACGCGAAACTATGCTACACACAATGCTCGTCGAGGTTACCTCGCTCCTCCACGTTTCTTCCGCGGCTTTCGCTTTCGTGGCTTCGCTGGAATTTTAAATGCCCTGGAAATTGTTTTTTTTTTCGTTAGTCTGTCGGCCGCAGCGGGAGATCTCTTTTTCTCGTTTAGTTGGCTTTAGTGTTTTCGGGAACTTTGTAACGTATGATTGTAATTGTTGAAAGTCACTCACGACTGGCGTGCACCTTTGAATATTTCCTGTTCCACTCGACCACCGACCGCCGGGGGGAAATGAGAGTGAGTGTTTTGTCTGAGCAACTGAGCTCTCGACTAACGAATTGGCGCTCTCTGTTTTATTAATTATTTTAATTGTGACTGTGGCTAGATTCTCCCCTCCGCTGCACGCGAGCCCGTTTTATACGGATTGTCAAAGTCAGAGGTGGGTTAACTGGCGGCTCTTGCCCCCACTTTGGTAACGTTACCCCCTCCACTGCGTCGATCTCTCCACTGTTGAGAGCGTCGTGACCACAATACTTTGCGTTGGGTATATAAGTACACTGGCGGACACGTGAAAGAAATTATTCAAAAACCTACCAAATCGAAAGATCAAAGTAAAGGAGGATCAACTGTTAACCACTATTAACGTTAAAAAAGACTTGAAAATTTAGTTTAATTACGAAGACTATTTTTGTTTTCTTTGTCAGTGTCTTATAACTTTGTCCAAGTAAAGTTACGTATATTTTTGTTTCAATTAAGAATTTGTTGAAACATTCGTTTAATTTACTGAAAATGTTAATTAAAATCACATAATATTAATTTTCACGTAGCATTGTTCAACAATGTGTGTAACGAAGACGTTTGTATCAGCAATTTTGCAGGGTGTCTTGTAATTTTGTAAACGTATAAAATATTTTTACAAACGTACAAATTTTGTAAACATATGAATTAGCTGCTAAAGTTAAAAAATAATAGGAAAAGCAGTGAACAGAATGAACAGAAAGTGGGAGAAATAAATAGTTTTTTTGGTCATATCGAATTTTAATTCGTGCGAATCAAGAAGTTAATCCACTGCGTGCAATAATACGGACGTTGAAACGCTTGTATGTCGGCGTTATCAGACAAAGTGAGATCAAAATTTTGCCCCGAGTGATTGCGTAATGATTGTTTTGCGCGGCAACTTTGGCCAGTGAGTTTAAGTATCCAGTTGCGCGACCGTCGGGACAGAGAATAACTCGCGAACAATCCCGCGAACGGGGTTCAGCGAAAGTCATTTCGAAGTTGATCCGCGATTCTCAATATTCCTTATCCCACGAACATTACGCCCGGCGTCGTCTGCCGCGGAACTTTTAAAAGGCAGCTTCCTGCGTGCTCGTCCTTTCGAACCGTTCGCTTTCGTTATTGATAAACTCGCCGGAGACTGGCGAATCGTTGGCGGGGTAGTTTCCGAGTCGTGGATATCGCGCTCGATCTTTCTTTCTTCGGTGGAAGAACGCCGGCGATATAACGTCTCGAATTGAATCCATCAGCAAACAGCAAACCGAAAGGCTGATTTCCAATCGTTCCCTAGTTGAAACACCGACCGAAGTTGATGCACGAGCTGCCAGTTTACTTTCGATCGAAAGCCTTGTCTCGAGACATTTTCCTTTCCCAGCTCTCGATATTAAATAAATATACAGGAATTTTTATTCGCGACAGAATTTTTGTTTGCAGAGGTAATATTTTTACACGATAATTTGGCCCGCCTTGAATATTTTTATTGTCTTTGGAGTTGCGAGAGAACTTTGTCAGCGCAAGTTATTAAAGGCTTCAATGATTTTTTTTTACGAGTGAAGGAATTTTGAAGATTTCACGATCACCAGAAAGACTCCAATTATGTATTTTTCGATTGTACGTTGTTCGATGCAACTTTGTCAAAAAAGAAAGCATAGCTTACGCGTGTCGAAAAATAACTAGTTTTAATTAATATTTCGACTTTGATTTTGTAATATCTGCTGCGTGAAAGGCAATGACGACGACTCAAGACAGTTGAAAAGACAGAGATAAATGGACAATTTTCCAATATTATGAAATTCGAGGAAGGAAAAAAAAACAGGTATTGGAGAGTGTCATAAATTAGGTTTGCCTACGTAGGGCATCGTGGCCCAAGGAAATTACGATCGTGATATAGACGGAACGGATATTTCGAAGGGCAGAATTAATTGAAAACACTGTTTGCAGAAGCTGAGGAAAAACGAGAGTTCTCACGCGATCTTTTATCAGACAGCTGGGCTTCCCATCACTGATCTTTCCTTAGAACAAATTTGAGACAATAACAAAGATAATGTAAATCTAATAATCAACGTGTGAACGATATATTATAAAACATGGATCAGCACATAAATCAACATCACGTTCTTTGCATTGGTATTTACTTTTCTGTTGTGTTTAGTACACACTTTCGAGTTTGATTTCTTTTTCCTTTTTTTCAAATTATGTGCTGAAAATATCTTTCAACGTAATATGACGTAACAGATTGTTACCATTTCTTTCGCCTTGGTTTATCGTCTAAAGTTCGCAGATATATATATTTTTCATATATTTCAAGTGAAAGCTCGCGAAATGTTAAAGGACGTACATGTACGCCTTTCGTATATATCGATAGACACGTGAGAGCGTATATATATACACACACACACGCCTTTCGTAGTCAAAGGGTTAATGAACGAGTCGCGAATCGCGTCTGGCATCCGGTAAACAGACGCGGCTCGTAGAATTGCAAAAATTCAATGAAAATGATGGAGAGAGAGAGAGAGAGAGAGAGAGAGAGACGGGTGAAAAGTGTTAGCGTCGGAGCGATGGAGATACGCGTGGAGAGTACTCGGTCCAACGGTGTTGGAAGCGTGAGACAAGTAGTTTGAAATTACCGTACGAACGAGGAATGTAATCGAAAGAAGCAAACGAGAAGTTTTATGCGGTGGAACTTGAACGCGAACGCGGTTCGATTCGACGTGTAAAGAAATAGGCGAGCACACGTTTGCTTAGAGAATTAAAAATTCCACTCTGTAGATGCTCGCGCTTTCGCCTCCCGATTCCCATATTCATTTCTTATGAATCTTCGACGATGGTATATCATTCGACGTACGTGCATCACGCGATCGTAACGAACATTCATGATTGTGGTCATGATTGAAGCGACTGAACATTGATGCAAGAGGTTCGAACAAAAATTTGAAAGCTGAAATTTTCAAATAGTGGAACGTTGTTAATTTTGGGTTAGGTTTCTTTCTTCATTCAACTATGCTTAACCATAGAAGAAGATTCTTCTTGGAAAGATGACCGCAAATATTGTATCAAATAAGAAAAATCAAAGTAACAAATATTGTACATTTATTGAAGTGAAAGAAATTTCTGCGACAACCTGATATAGAATAAACGTGTCGTTTCGTCCAATCGACAAAATCAGATCACACACGAAATTACGAGTAGCTAAAAAAGACATACTGTCAATTGTTTTCCATTGCTTGCGCTGGCAACTATGGTTCAAGGATCAAACCGTGTACAATAATTCGTCTTCCTTTTCGAACTCGTCGGTATGACATCACTATAGATAGAAATTATTAAGAAGTAACAAATTTGTTACTTTATTTTACCTTTTATTTAAATATACTTGAAGCTGAGAAAATATTGCAATTTTGGGGCAAAGAATTCTCGACGTGCGTTAGTCACACGTGCACAACAAGTGTACGAACGAAAACTTGTTACGTTTCACGAAGAGAAATTACACGAAGGTCAGGCTACGGTATTTTTTTCTTTTCTCTTCATAAAAATGAAAATCGCGTCGCTAGTATTTCTGAAAATCCCCAGAGCACGCGTTCGTTCAGCTCTGGGGGATCGTTGGACGCGACGAGACGCTGACGTTTCCATACGAAACGGCTCCATAACGAGTTTGTCGAGCGATCGGACGAATTAGTCGGCTGAGAAAAGCGGCTGGTCGTTCTCAGCCGGCGATCATTCTCAGCGCGGAATGATCGTGGGCGGGCCGCTTGTTAACGGAAGTGGGTACTCCCTGGCCCGTTCTCGCGCTGATAATGGAACTTCTCGATTGAATTCGCCGCGATTATTCGCCGTGGTTGGATCGCGACGGCGGCGCGATGACGCGCGTCGTTCGATCGAGCCGAGTCGTATGAAAAGAAAAGAAAAAAAGAAAACCCCCCGAGCGAGGGAAAAAAAGAAAGAGAGATGAGGGAATAAGAAGAAATCCCGTTCCCTCTCTAATGCTAATATTTATCCACGAGAAATTACATTTCCTGCCGCGGCGAGGGAATAACCTCCGCTTCTCCGCACGAAAATTTCCTACTCGAATTTTTATCACAGTTCGACCCTGTCTCCGCGATTAAACGTAACCGCGGGAGTAACCGGTTGGGAAACTCTCGCCTCGATTAACGGCCGGGCCATTCGTCGTCGACCGTTCGATGAATATTTGAACGTCGTTAGGCCTTTTTCAGACTTTTC
Organism: Tetragonisca angustula; assembly: GCA_036937485.2. Classification (NCBI taxonomy): domain Eukaryota; kingdom Metazoa; phylum Arthropoda; class Insecta; order Hymenoptera; family Apidae; genus Tetragonisca; species Tetragonisca angustula. The sequence continues at coordinate 56,423 of JAWNGG020000288.1, read as the reverse complement.
AATTTTCGCGGGGTATTCAGGGAAATAAGTTTCGAGCTTTGCCGGCGAAACGATTGCGGTAATTGCGATTTTAATAACGCAGGGGGTTAGGTTTGAACAACGTTGAAAGGTTAAATTAGGGTGGCCGAGGCTTCAATCTTGTTATATACGTAGTTTGTCAAACGTCAGTTTTAGTGATATCGTGTCACATCGTATTAACCGTGCTTCTTGTTCGTTTTCGATTGAGAAACGAGAGAGAAGTTGATGATTGAACAGTCTGAAAAAATTTTCTCAGCTTATCCTTTAGATTACCTGTGGCTCCCACCGGGTGGCAATTCGAGAACGAGTTATTAACAGTGAATTTTTCCCATCTTCTTAAATGAAAATTTAACCTTCTAAGTTTTTTCTTTCTTTCATAGTTGTATCACGTTCTTTGGAAGAACTTTTGTTTAGATCAAATCAATGATTTTTTAGGCTTCTTCCGCATCAGAAATTCCAAATGCTGTATTCACGTCCATTTTGTTACTTTGAACTGTCTCTACAGCATCCGACAGTTCTTCATTTGTCCATAATTCTCTGTAGAGACTTGACCTCTCGCATTGGAATGACGTGCCCCCGAACGTTCTTTTGTTCCAAAATTGTGATATCTTCTCAGTTTTAAGTAAAACAAAATAGGCAAAACAAATAATTTCTATCCAGTGATATGCCGACGAGATCAAAAAGAAAACGACGAATTATTGTATACGGTTTGGTCACTCGTTATGGTCCGCAATCAGTTGCCAGCGCAAGTGGTTGAATGATTATTCATAAAGCGTATAAATAAAAGCTTGTGCATTCTGTATTGTATCACAAAGGCTTTCTGTTTCTTCTACTTCAATATATGGAAATTTCGCTTTAATCTAATCTGGAAATTTTATCCTTTACTTTGTCGGTAGTTCCAGTGTAAAAAACACTGAGCCATCGTGTAGGTATAAGATCGTTCGAGCGAAGAGATTAGAGCGTACACGTAGATTTCACCGGTTTAGATAATTCCGGTAATTAGATGCCGTATAGTACTGGCGTCTCGATTTACACGAAGTTGCACGAAGTGGATAACAAAACGCTGTCTCGAGGATTACGTTAATTCGCGGGGCTCCAGTTTCTATTAGACACGCGTCACAGTTACACCGAATTTATTCGATCTTTCGCGGATTTTATTCGTCGATACTCCCACCAAAGTTGGGAAAATTTGGGAAAATTCTGGAACACATTTGTCCATGTTTGCGTTCGTATAATCGTATAAACGTATAAATAAAATATTTGAAACGATATTTAAAAAAAACGAAGAATCGTTCTTCCACGAGAAATATTACAAAATATAAAGTCCCTAATAAAAGTGTGGAAATATTAACGAAACATCCCGTGGGAATCCGTTCCACGAATCCGCTGTCGGTGATTAGCTATGTGAAAACATTCTACAAAGGAATTATAGTATTTATAGCGGGTCGCGGTGAAATATTCGCGAAGAAATGGAGGAGGAGAAGGAAAAAAGCGGCGAGGGAAGTGGAACATATGAATAGCGATGGCGGAACTGGCTCAGTTTCAGACACACTGTAGTTATACTAGGTCGGGGTTTCCATCCTTTGGCAATGCTTTCCACTTCCCAGAAGGATACGCCTTTTTCGTGTCTGGCCATAGCTGGACTTAATTCACTGTTCGTCCGTGCACAGGTATTATTCGCCCTCCTCCTCTTGGACGGTCGCCGCCTTTCCGCGATTAATATCGAACAGTCTTTCGCGACGTTTGCCCTGTTTATACGTTCCCGTTCTGATTACATACGTTCACTTCCGTTCTAATTATCCCTTGTCAGAGAAACAAACGAGAAAGACTTCGTTCGTCACCGAGCGAGAACTCTCTCTTCGTTGAGTTCCTCCAGCAGCACCAGCTTGTTTCACTGTTTTGCCAGCGCGGTGTAAGTCGAAAAACGAAAGGGGGAGGGGAAAGAATGGAGAAGAGAAGAAAAAACAAGGAAGAAAAACGGTCGTTTCGTGTGCACGGTTTATTAAAGCCAGGGCGTAAAAACTTTGATTCCCCCGTGGTGGGTGTCAGAAGCGTGGCAAGAATCGCCAAGTTCAGTTCACGGCTCGTTGAAGCTACGACCGCGTTTAAATTCTGCCGCTTTAAGCGAAATCCGCGCCCCCTTTTCACCCGGAATTCCTCTCGTTGAAACGTATCCATTCACCTCTTCGCGCTGGCACCACTGTTCTCCTTTCGACAGTTTTCCCTGCTCTTGCAACCGACACACCCCGTATCGTCTAAATCTGCTATCTCGTTTTCCAAGATTTCGTCCGCGGTGTAACGCCAGATACTCTGGCTTTTATACTCTCTCTCTCTCTCTCTTTCGTTTAAAAAATTTTCCTTTTTTCTCGCGAAAATGTCGCGAACTTCGCGGCCAGGGCAGCAAACGCAGCCAGCTAACGCGTTTCGAAACGCTTACTTTCTTGCTCTCGAGGAAGCTCGACTCTTGATAAAGATCATCCCGTCTTTCTTTTTCTTCTTCTTCTTCTTCTTCTTCTTCTTTCGTGTTCTTTTCCTTTTCTCGAAGAGACGCCACGACTTTCGCGCTTTGTAGTCGCGCGTTTAATTGCTCGTGATCTCTGGCTCGTGTAAGCGTTGCGAGCAGAGATTTATGGCTGGAAAAAAATTTTCGCGTTTGTTTATTTTCGTTGCCGTGATGTTTATTTCGTTTTTTTTTCTATGTCCCGTTTACGCGTTTTTTTTTATCTTTGTAGGTTCGGAGCGCGTTGGATTTGTTAAATTTATACATTGTTTGCGCGCTTTTTCAACCATGCTTCATTGCGTTGCATTCTAGATTTATTCGAAATCCATGAATCTATGGGGCCGGAAGTGTGTGACAAGCGTCGAAAGTTAACAGACGGAATTTGTTTAATCAAAATTTCCATCGTCGCTCACCGTCAGAGAAATTCACCCGTATGATAATTCAAAATTTTCCAGATAAATCGTTTCGTTGCTTGTCAATTCTCTTCGAGCCTTTCTGTTTTTTAAAAAATACTTTGTTCTTTGTTCCTTGCCCTTTTGTTTTCAAATTCTCGATCGTTTTCCTAGAAAGAAAAGAAAAAAGAAAGAAAGAAAGAAAACAAAAGGAAGAGGGGGAAAATCGTTGATTATGTCTGCTGGCCCGTTAAGATAAAACGTTTTTTAACGCAGAGAAACAGAGAGCAACAGGAAAGTCATCGATCAGGGAATTGGCTAGATTGAACGAACCGCGAACACGTACGAATTTGTCGGCGACAGGGCAACGCGTTGGACGTGTCGCGTGCCCGGAACACGAGGCAGAAATCGGGGGATTGCAACGATGTAACCGCGGTCGCTGTCGATCGCGAAACAATGCGTTTTACTGATATTTCGTTACGCGCTGTCAACGACAGCAGTTACGCTGAATTCGCGATAACGCTTCGTCGAGAGCGGATTACAGGGAAAATGGGGATCGCATCACGCGTGCAGACCTTTCCAAACGTCCTTTCGACGTTTGTCTGCGCGAACTGTGGCCAGAGAGAAAAGAGGGACTCTGTCCCTTTTTGGAAAGTTCCTTTTCGAGAAATAGCGAAGCACGAGACAGAAATTTGTGGACTCGATCTCGTTCCTGCGAAATGTAGAAATTAAGAAATTTGTACGTTTATTTATAAGAAATATTTATTTATGTAATATAATAATATAATATATATATATAATATAAATATATTGTAATTATTATAATACAATATATTATATATGTTATACATATATAATATATAATATAAATATATACGGAATGATTGAACTTGACGTCTTTAGAACAATTTGAAATGACGGAATTTATGTGGATGGAAACGGAGGGGGGGAGGGGGGATTTCTGAACGGTTAATGCGTGCCAACGTAAATTTGAATTGAAATTCATTTATTCAAACAGACTATTCAGATATACATTTACATACACGTATTACGATACGTGGTATAAATATTTTATTTTACAAGCATTTTACGATACGTTTTGTAAATATTTTATAAAATATATTTGTACAGCGTGATTGAGCTTGACGTCTCTGGAACAATTCGAAACGACGGAATTTAGTTAATTCGTTGCAACGTAAATTTGAATTGAAATACTTTTATCGAGACAGACTGCTTAGACGTGCATATATCTACACATCAAGAAATTGAGGTATACATTTACACGTTAAAAATGCATTTGCGCATGAAATTATTTTCCCGATTATTATCGACCCGCCAAATCTTTCGCCCCGTGCATTTACGAGAGATCCTGAGAATATAAATAAAAATTTCATTTCCCCTTTCATGGAGAGACTTTGAAGTTTTAAAATTCAGCAATTCGATGTTTCCTCTTGACAAAAAAAAAAAAAAAAGAAAAGAAAAGAAAAAAAGAAAGGGAGAGAGAAAGTAGAAAAAAGTGGAGTAAGCTGGTGAAACAAACTGACCGTCTGGTCGCTTCGTCGCGTATTTTCGTCGCCGATTTTTGAAATCGTGCCCGGCAAGGGGCCGGCCGGGCTAATTGAAACGAGCTTAATTTACAAAACCCTGCGGTCTGCGTTCCCGGATCGGGATTACACGGATTATGGGCGTGTCACCGCTGTCCCGAAGATGCGTTACAAAGCTGATTACGGCTATTATTTGGTCAAAGCTCGTTGCGACCGATCTTGTGTACCGGCAACCCTCCCGTATTAGCTTTACGTTCGTGTACGCCGCTCGCCCTGTCCCTGCAATAACAGAACGTAATCGCTCGCATCAGCGAAATGCAATCGTGTCAAGCGAAACGCATCCTCACAGAGACGATTCTGTATGCGTCGCTCTGTCGCAAAATGGGGGACACGATCCTCTGAAACGGGATTCATCCCTTCGTCATCGACATTTTCCTGTTTGTAGCTCACAAATCAGAAAAAGGGAGAGTGTTAAAAACGTACGTAACACGGTGTGACAAGGATGTGCACATAGGAATCAGTGTCACATCAGGAATTTCTAAAATATTTGAGGCGCCCCATAATTTATTAAATTATAATAAATTTATTGTATATTATAAATTTATTATTTATTATATATTATATATACTATAAATTTAAACATGATAAATTTTTGTCAGTTTCAAGTACGATCACAGACTGATCATTGCCAAAGTGCAGACTAGTCTAGCTTATCAAGTAGGTACTTGTATTTTCTATTTTGCAATGTACGTGTTTGTATTTTGTATTTTGCAATGTAGTTTCGTTGTTCATTTCAAAAATATGTCATAAAATTTCGTGATAACGACAATTTTTGACCTTGCTCAATCTGATAGCGGTCCATCGGAGTCAAGACCGCAGTAAGAGCTAGAAAAAATGAAACTGAAATGGTAACATAGTGCAAACTTGAAAGATTTTGGATATTACACCTAATATTATTACACCTCGTGGAAGTAAATGAATTTTTCGCCAGAGTTTTTCGTTTTACTTTCATCGCGCCGCGTCAATGAAACATTTACTCAGAATTCTTTGCGCGACGGTGTTCACAACAATCAAAACACACGAGCTGAAACTGCGCTACCTCAGATTAATCGTCACGTTTCGTGTATTCGTACACCCTGACTGAGTGTTCGCAACCGCGACGCCGATAAATACAACGAGAGAGAGAAAAAAAAGGAGAAAAGTCACGGGAGAAAGCTTGCACGTCGCGAGTTCCTCTTGGCATCGGGTCTCGAATTCTTCTTCGGGATCTACGCCATATTTCCAGCCAGCAGTCAAACTACCCCGCTCTGTAAAACGGTTCTGACGTTCGCCATTCGAGCCAGGGGCGAGCGAGGGAAGTCAAAGTTCACCGAACCGATCCTTTTTCCACGGTTGAAGATTTATGCTCCGGGGAAAAGTGTGCACGGGGTTTCCGGGTCCCGTAACTGGAGGGCGAGAGCGAGCGAGAGATGGAGAGAGAGAGAGAGAGAGAGTCGTTGGGAATTTGCGTGAGTCACGAGCAAGTGAATTCAACTGCGTGCCAGTAAATAATAAGAATCCAACGGTGTCTTTAGACGTTCGGCAATTTGGGCTTCTGCCAGGTTGCGTTTCATATCCAGAAAGGTGGTTGCGTGTCGAGGCATTCGGACCATAAATCTCGGGCCCGAGGGAGGAGGGGGGTGAGAAGCATTACCTAATATCCTCCTTACGATTTCGCGGGAGTCGCGTTTCACGCCGACACGCGGACGGAAAACGCTTGGAAAATAATTATCTGTCGACTTTCGCCCGGTGCACCTAGATCAAGCGCATCTACCGTGAAATATCGTTCCTTCCTTCCGTATTCTACCCTTTGTTGCCCTGCCTTCTGTGCACGCCCGCCTCTCTAATTTTCAACGAGCCTGGGAATTTATACGACGACCATTTGCAACTGCAATTGGTACGGAATGTTCGATTTCATATTATTCGTTTCCTATATTTTTGTCGCTTCGTTTTTTAATCTAGGATTCAGATATTTGTCACGGATGCTTGCTTAGCTAAATCTGCAGAAGGTAGAGCGTATAATTTTATACACATTTCACGGTCGCAGTGTCGAAAGGCTAATTATCATAGAAAGTATAATATATTTTAACCGAGTGTCGAGAAAGTTCGTCAACTTTTAAACGGATTCTATATTCCGCCAGAGTCGAGAAATGTTCTTACATTACAAGTTTCAACGAGTACAGACAAAGGGATGTTCTTGAAGAGAATGAATGTCGAGTGTTTTTTTAAGAAATGTTTTTGAAAATAAAAGACAGAACGGAACTTAATACAAAATGTTAAAGTGAAAATTTTTCTGTTCTAAAGGATAATTTACTTATCAATATCAAAGAAGTTTTTAACATAGCAACCGTCGACATTGAATATTAGGTTCTTTACATGTATTTCCATCGAATCGAAAGTATAGAAATCATCTATAACAGCCACGAGCGAATTTCTCTTTCTATTCTGTACGGATTCTAAAATATCTTTTTCGTGAAAACACTATTCAAGAGTTTTCCTAAGTGTGACACTTGTTTCTACAAAAATTCTACGAAAACAAATACTTTTTTACGCAAGTTCGAATAGAATATTAAAGTAAAAACTCGTTAATTTCGATCCCTGACTATCAATAAGATCAAAGATTCGTGAAAACACTATTCAAGAGTTTTCCTAAGTGTGACACTTGTTTCTACAAAAATTCTACGAAAACAAATACTTTTTTACGCAAGTTCGAATAGAATATTAAAGTAAAAACTCGTTAATTTCGATCCCTGACTATCAATAAGATCAAAGATTCGTGAAAACACTATTCAAGAGTTTTCCTAAGTGTGACACTTGTTTCTACAAAAATTCTACGAAAACAAATACTTTTTTACGCAAGTTCGAATAGAATATTAAAGTAAAAACTCGTTAATTTCGATCCCTGACTATCAATAAGATCAAAGATTCGTGAAAACACTATTCAAGAGTTTTCCTAAGTGTGACACTTGTTTCTACAAAAATTCTACGAAAACAAATACTTTTTTACGCAAGTTCGAATAGAATATTAAAGTAAAAACTCGTTAATTTCGATCCGTGACTATCAATAAGATAAAAAATTATTACACTTTACGTATATTATAATCAATTTGTTAACTCTCTAATGCACACATGGGTATCCAACGGTGTGCTCGATCTGATAATCAGTTATAGATAACTCGTTCGACTATAAATATGTTTCCCTTGTTTCTCGGAAACAACGTTAATATCCCTTGATTCTCTCTACATATTACATTGTATTGCTGCTGTATATTTTAATAGAAGAACGCGAAACATGTAGACATTGTGATCAATAAGCGTTGCTCTTTATTGGAAGTCACGAAACGAATATCCATTTTAGAAGTTCGCTGTGTCGACTTAATTATGATCTTGACGACGAAGCGACAAATTCATTTCTCTTCATCGATTTACGACACTTCGAGACGCCAATAGTTTCATCGAAACCAGCAAATCCACGTTCTACACGCGCACAACGATCTTTTTACTCATCTCGCGCCATCCCACGATCCCAATTTTCTCAACGGCTCTTTTCACAATACTCGGTGAAATATTTTCTTCCGATGAGAGAGAGAGAGAGAGAGAGAGAGAGAGAGAGAGAGAGAGAGAGAGAGAGAGAGATGGACGAGGTACAAGATGGCCTGATTTCGAAAGACACAATCGAAGTACGGCATTGCGAAATCGCGAAACAGCTCCCGATTTCGAACAGTCCGAACGACTTGTTCGAAGGAAGTTCGTTCCCGACCTCTCTCTCTCTCTCTCTCTTCGTCTCTTTTCATTTCCCGCGAGATCCTCGCGATCGACGCTAATGAGATTTGCCCGAGCCAGCGTCTTAAATTGGCTCTCGCTTCGATCATCTCGCATTCGGCCGCGGATCCAATTAGGACGATCAATAGCGCTGTCTGAGCGCCGGCGTATAATTATTATAAATAAACTGGCAACGAGGGATGCATGCACGTTGTTCCGTGAAAAGTGAAGGATCTCTCTCTCTCGTTCGTTAAGCGAACGTCTCGTTCATCCTGTCCTTTCCACGCTCCCGAACTTACTTCCGGTCGGATCGACTTAATAGATCTCGAGGATCGCGCGCGCGGCCACTTTGAGATATTGAAACTACGAAGGGGGGGGGGCTGGTCTAGAAGTGACTTCCGCATGAATTTCAAAGGAAGAAGAAATGGCAGAGGGGAAAGAGGGAAAGAAAGGAGGGAAGAAAAAAGAAAAGGAAGGAGAAAAAGACGGAAGGAAACGAGGTTTTCTTTGGTCGAGTCTCTTCTTGAATTAAACGCCGGCGGAGTACATCGTCGCCGCCGGGGCGAAGATTAATTTTGGCGTTTGTTTTTCCCAACTTTTCCGCCCCGCGACTTCCTTCCACTCCATATTTCCTTCGATCGATAAATTGTCAAGAAAGTCCGGCGAACTTTCTTTGCGATTTACTCGATCGGCGTGAAACGTTCCTCGGGAACTCCGGTTCTCGCTGGCAAAAATCGCGAGACGCTTGTTCGCGACGTTGTCGTCCCATTGGATCGTTTAACGTTTTACACGAGTTTTATAGCCTTCGAAAAAGTCGAACAACGACATTCGAAAACTTCTCGTCGTAGAACTTGCTGTTACTTGTGTAATATACAAACGAGTGGTTGATATTCACTTCGCGAATGAAATCGACAGAAATCGCTCGGAACGACGACAAGCTGTACAATGTTCTTACGCGCGCGTTTTCGTAAGCTTTTAAAGGGAAAGTTGAGGGCAGGCGCGAGAGGCGCGGACAATTTTTTAACGGTGAAATACTCCCGGCCCATTACGAGCGACGCTCGTAAATAACGAGCTTCGTGTCGTCTCCGTCGCGCCCCCGGCGACACGCAATTTTATAGGCGGCACGATAAATAGCAGCCGCTTGTCGATTCCATTATGGACGTAATAAATCGCTGGCCGTTGATACGTGATGATTTACGAAAATTCGACGCCGGCCCCTTCCTCCCACCTCCTCTAACAATATTTGCTCGTTTCGTTCGGCGACGACGACGACGACGACGTCGCACGTGCGCCAACTGTCGTTAAGAGCACCGTCGTCCAAGGCGATCCATTTCGAGGACGATTGACAGACAGGTATTGCTCGTGGCAACTGCAAACGCGTTCGCCGAACGCAACGAAATGAGGTTTACCATTGACGATAACTCGCTGAAAAGTTACGCGAGAGTTTCTTGGGAAGAGAGTAAAATAGAAAGGTAAGAAACGTGGCGTATATTTGAAACAGAGTTTACGCGGAATTATGATTGAGTTGCTTTCAGGAATTGCGAATAAAAGTAATTTTATCTCGCATCGTATTTCATTGATATAGCAACATATTTGTAATTCACGTTCCGTTTAATTAAATTTAATTCGCATTTGAAACGACGGAACGCAGTTTACTGGAAATTGGAATTCGTATTTAAAAAGCAAGGAGTTGCGTGAATTTCGCGTGGCCACGTTTTTCATGGACTGGTTTACATTCCGCGAGAACGTAATCATCGTACTGTTTGACATTGTTTTTTTAAATGCGTAACAAAATTCGACGATATTCCAGAGAGAAGAAAGGAGGCTATATTTTTGCAAATATGGTTTCTTTTCAAAATTATTCAATCTCCGAGATTCAACTGGGCTGGGATAAAGTTTCCAGCCACCTGGCGCTGGAGCACGTTTCCAGAGTTGATAAAAGTTGACCAGCTGCAGCGAGTCTGATTAGAAGTTGCTCGGGAGCACGTCTGAGGATTAGACGTCCCCCTAAAAGTGAAGTTTAGACGAAAGCTCGCGACATCTTACGCGAGTGTGGCGTTTATGCTGCGCAAATACCCGGGGCTCGGAGGAATCTAGTTGGCAAAAAGGAGCCAGTTCCCATGAAAGCCTTTGCAGGCAGCCGCTTTCGTGCAACAGTTTAACTGAATTTCAGCCGCGCTGTACACGCGAACTTGCCAGCGCACGCCTTCCAGAAAGCTCAGAGAGAGAGAGAGAGGAGAGGAAGCAGCTTCATCTTGTGTAGCATTTAACATATCGCGTTACGAAAGCGTACGTCCCTGTTGAAAGATGCACTTCTCGAAGAAAGATTTGCAAATGAAAGAGACCTTCTCTGCGGTTTTTTCCCAACTCTTTACTCGGATTTCGCCAAGGATTTTACATTACGAGAAACTCCAACAACTCTGCCACGTACTACCAGACCAGGAGAGTTTCAAGACAGACGCAAGAATTGTTGGATGATCGATTATCACTTCGTGTCTGTTCGTCTGAAATAGTAGCTGCAGTCAGCCATTTGAACATATTTGCACGTGTAATGAGACGATTCTAGATTTCAGTGATAATAATCTGTAATTATGAGAATCAGTCGCTCTGGATATCATGAATCTTTTCTAACTAAAATGTTCGAAGAAGTTTCGTACATTTCTCGTGAAAATTTTCATTTCAGAAAATCGTCTGAAGAGAACACTCTAATACTTGACGGATATAAATCTACAAGGTGTTTCGTCTAACTTTGAAGCTACGAAAAAAAAAAATGTTTATACGAAAGCTGTTCAGTATCAAAAGGTGTCTCACGTAGTATTAACAGTTTTTTCATTCGTATAATGGTGGTGGAGGATTTCAGGGTCAACTTGATTTTCTTAAATCAGACCATACATTTTCTTATTCGTATCACGACAGCTGGTTTCAATACGAATCCAATGATTGATGACCATTGTTAATACTACGTAAGACACCTTTTTTTTCGTAGCTTCAACACATTCCCATATATTTCACTGTACTCAGTTAGACGAAACACCCTGTACACTGCAAAATATAGCTACCTAGTTGCTAATGACCTCGATGCGACTTCAAATCGCAAAAAAAAAAGAAAAAAAAAAGAAAAAGAGGATTAAACTCCGAATTTTCGACTCGCTCGTCCAATCCTCGGCAATTGGCAACTTTCGAACCGTGTGTCGGCGTTTGGTCGAGCGAATTTTCAGGCTCGCGTGCTCGGGGGAAAAGTGGAGCGCATCTGCCGCGCCATATGGGTCACGCGGCACCTATAAATAGGCTTAAGCACAAAGCACACAACAACCGGTCTCTCGGCCTCTCATCGTCGTTTCTTCTCGCCGCGGAGATCAAAGTTGCGGAGTGGCAGCGCGTCGAGTGGATACGTGCTGATCTGAAGGGCTTAAAGCGGCGTGCTGCGCCGGCGGTCGTCGCGAAAGCACGCCGGAGGCTTTTCATAAATGCCGATCGCGCGACCTAAGCTCCGTCGAAAGGAACAGGCAACGCTTATCCTTTCGCTGCTCTCTGAAGAATCATCGAGCGATCCTCGGCGGCTCACAGTCGTGGACAGATCGATCGACGAGAAAAAAAAAAAAAAAGAAAAAAGAGACAGGGCATCGAGAAGAAGGGCCTCTCCCTTTGTCCCGCCTTTTAATTACGTTTCAGATATTAAAAAAGCGATGAGTTTCAAGCTCGTAAAGAATTTCATGTATTCGAGGATATAAAGTGCCGGGTGCAAAGTTTTCCAACTTTCGTGAAGGAATTTCCCGTGGGATTTATTACTTTGTTGCATTAAAGTTTATAACGCGATTAATACGGTGAACGTGTCTTATTAATTCGTTCCCCCCTCCAACTGAATCTTCAGTTCGACGGGTCACGTCTCAAGGAACGAGCGAAAAGAGTAAAAGATTACTCGTTTGAAAACAATGACGAGTTTATTCCGTCCTCGTCGTTATGATTAAGAATGAGACGGTAACAACATTTTACTGTCCAGCTGGATCAATGGAGAGAAGTTGGAAAGCTGCGCGCAAAACTGAGAGGGCAGGGAAAAAATTTTCAATTTTTACAATCAATTTCAAACGTCGTTTGAGAAGAATAATTCGTTGCTTTGAGACGAAAGGACAAGGCAGATGGGATAATTTTCTGTCATTTCTCGAACCATTCCCCGTGTAGTCCGACTGTTGATCTCGATTGACCTGTACTACTTGCAGTCAACACAGTGAACCACATCTTCCGCTTCCGCGAATTCTATCGGGACATTCAAGGTTCCTCCGAGAGTTCTACATAGATATATAAATTCCACAGGGTGTTTCTGACAGGATTCTACCAGGATATGAGAATTCCTCAGAGTCCTGGCAGAAGGTGCAGGCCCTAGAATTCTACGACGACGAGCGTCGTTTGGAGAGGTTAATAGCAGGACTTTTTCTCTCAGACTCTTTACGCAACGAAAGAAGATGGAAATGAAAATCAAAATGCGGTTGATCCGATGATTAGGAGTGCTCCAAATGTTTCAAATAAAATAAAATAAACGTCGTCAATTAAAGAGTTGTGAAAATCGCAGCTAACTAGACGATATTCTGAAATAAGAGAGGCATTATTCATTCAACGATCAAAGATTTTAGTTAAAATATTATATACTTTGTTACAAAATTAACGAAAGTTCTCTCGCGGCTGCCCTGAGAATATCATGTAAATCTGTCGTGGCAGTGTCAACGTGTTAATCACTTAGGAACTCCACAGATGGAGCAATAAAGATCGACGGTTTTTTTTTTTGTTTTTAGAAACGCGCCATAACCTCGAATATTTAATTACGAGATAACGGATACCCCGTCATTTTTCACTAGCTTGTTTTCCCCTTCTCTGAGCCTCGCACTTTGTTTAATTTATGATTTCGCTTTATATTCCACCCTCCGTGCGATTTATCCTGCCAGAAGCTAGCTCGCGTTCGTTTCAGTTTTACTCTGCTTTTTTTTCTTTTCTATTAAATCTACCGGACGTCCGTTTGCGAAGAGAAACACACGATGAAAAGTCAGTCGAAAGAACTGTATCTCCCTTTGTTCTCTCTCGACTTTTTAATTATTCGCGCAAGCTACGCAACGAGCCTTTGGATCTCTCCAAATCCCCCCCCCCCACTGTGTCGTTAAATTTATTCAATTATCATTGCGCGAATTGTAAAAACGGAAAAAAAAATAATCACCGATATTCCTCAACCGGAAATGGCCACGCTCGTTCGCAGGGATGAAGTTGTATCGTCAAGTTTTACGTTGTCGCCACGTGTGGACCTTCGGAAGATTATGGCAACCGAGCGCATCCCCAGCGTCGTATAGGCTCGTATCGACTCGGCGATAATGCCGGATAATATACGGCGAGTACTCGCGAAGAAAGTTCGAGCGCCGTCCTCGAAATTTCACCGAGATTCACTCCGAAAGAGAGAGAGAGAGAGAGAGAGAGAGAGAGAGAGAGAGAGAGAGAGAATGTTTTCACAATCCACTTTCATCGGGACCGAAATTCATGCAAATTCGTCGGCCGCCGACGAGAGAACTCGCTCGCGCGTGCGCGAACACCGACGCGCAACACCGTTCGCGGCATTAACATAAATCCTGCGAAGCTCGAAGCTCGACGTGACGCGAAATTCTCTGGCTCGCATCCGCGGCAGAATGCACACGCGTCGACGCGTGTGCCGATTTTCGCGCGGGGGCTTCAGCCCGCCGCAGCTCGCCGAGAACAACCGCGGCGTCGTTGGAGCAGCGTCGCAAAATGGGACACGCGGCGTATATTCCACGCACCGCGGAGCGACTCGTTAACGCCGCTTGAGCCTGAATTAGAATGACTCTCGACGTGTCCTGTCACGTCGCCAACGTGTATTTCGCTGAAGTACTCGTGGCCTAAGCGACGAGAAGAGAGAAGAATTCGCGAATTTTCGCTACCGGAGGTCTCGCGAGATATAATTGCTGGAGAGTCAATACGCCAAACATTTTCTAGATTATTCGGACATGGACGGTTCATGATCTTTCTTGGTCGTGCAAGAAGTTGTTTGTCTCGTTTCGTGATTTGTGGCTTGTGTGTCCTTCTCTTTTGTTTCGTCGAGAAGTTTCCTAATCGCTATCGTCACGCGCTTGTTGTCGAAATCAATTTGATCGCTCAAAGAAATGGTCCATGCTGACTTTTTGGTCCATTTTCTCAATTAATTGTTGGACAGTTGAGAATGATTGACTAGAGTCGGCTAGCTCGTATAAAACAGGCTTGACGTAAAATAGAGGCGGCGAACTGGCGGCCTGTGCCCCCTCCCCACTTTCGCTAGCGCTGTCCCCTCCACTGCATCGATCTCTCCGCTGCGTTGAGAATATCGTGACCACAATACTTGCGTTAGGTATATACAAATTAGCTCTATACAAAAATGGTATATACAAGTTAGGTATATACAAAAATCACCGCAGCTGCTAAAGTTAAAGAAAAATGGAGACAGTAATTTATATAGCTCGTCGCGGCTGAACAGGATGAACAGAGTGGGAATTAATTTTCAGAATTTCAATTAATAGCGTTATTTTCAATTACTTGTAGAGATAATGCACGATGAATTTTTTTCGAATATATTCCCAAGTATCCGGCGTTCTCGAGGAAATTCTTTAAAGTCGGGGCATAAACAACGGAAATCCTCCTATTAGTTCAGAGCCTAACTCGTATGAATCCTATGGGGATTTACATTAACGTCGTAGCAAATCTGTCTTTGATCAAATCCTCCGCTTTCCATTTTGCAAATTCGAAATCCTGCTTGAACAGAGGCGAGTCTGTTTAAGCGGAATGGAATCGCTTTTGCCCCTGATGGTCACGGTTAACGTCGTTTCATAAGTAAAAGAGACTCGCGTCATCGTGAAGTACAAACGATTCGCTGATCCAACGACAAACTGGACACGAATTTCCAACGATTAGTTATTTCCTTTGTGCAAGTCTCGTTGACGATATTTTTTTTCCCCCTCGCTGCTCGTTCCCTGCGAAACATTTCTACAATAATTCAGTTACGATAATTGTGATAATTCTGTTGCGTACATTCTGTTTATTGTATATAATATAATATATATTTATTTATTATGTTACGTAAAACATTTGGAAATTTCAGTATCATTGCAACGAGGAGCAATATAATTACAGCATTATAATTACATAAATAAAATTTGAAATTAATTTGGAAATGTAGATAGAAGTTGCAAGATACTTGTCACGAAATGCAACAATAATCGATATTGAACGCGAAGCGTACAACAATTACAATAATTAAACGATTAGTTGTTTTCTTTGTGGAAGTCTCGTCGACGAGTCCCCCCCCCTCCCCCCATCGTTGCTCGTTACTTGTTCGAGACATTTTTACGAGATTATCGCGGAATACGCATAAGTTTCGCGAGCGAAAGTCTTACGAAAGGCTTCTCTGAACAAGTTTCCCACAGCCTTGCCATTTAGTTTTCCGGGCAAGAAAGCCGGCTTCGTCCCGGCTTTGGCTGCAATTTTGATTAATTGCTACGCCACGAGGTCGCACGCACGTTTCCCACACTCGTGTAGCGCGACTGAGGGATTAACGCGCAAGGAAGCCACTCGGACGTAATAATAGATTCCCTTGGAGGAGTTTTTTCCACGTTGCTCTGCCAAGCGTGTCGTCCCAGAGTCCCTTCAGATCCCTTTTTTCCCCTGCGGTCCTTTAATTCGCCAAAACGCAACGCCTCTCCGTCCGATCCTCCCGACGCGACTCGTTGGAAAATTCGAAGGATTTTCTTCGTTCTTGGCTCGCGCGTGCGCGCTCTCTCTCCCTCTCTCTCTCTCTCTCTCTCTCTCCCCTCTTTGACGACGAGTTAATCCAGTAGATCCTCGTTTTCATCTATTAAAAGCGTACATCCTTGTTTTCATCTGTCAGCGCACGGGAATCTGTGCTGAAAAGAACATAGCTCGTGCTTTCTACTCTTTTACGAAGATTATCGTTGCGAATATTTCACGAATTTTGAACTAAACAGATAGTTTTTTCATTCTCTTTGAAACACGTTGAGAATGATTATTAATCTCGAATTTTTCCATCTATCGTGAACCGTTATCTTACACTTTCTAAAAAAAAAAAAAAAAAAAAGAAAAATAAAAAATAAAAATCATTGCTCTCTTGATGATCTAGGTCAGTTATTACGTCGCTTAATAGCTACGAATACCTACAAACGGGGATGCGATTGTTTCTCCGAAGATGTAGTTGCGCAAATCGGAGCCGAAATGCCCATCGAGTTTATTTATCGTCGCTTCGAGGAACGTCAATTTATTATTGGCACAATGGCGAATCTTCGCTTCAGCTGCGCGGAACGGCTAAAGAAGTGGAAACAAGACGCGACCCAGAAACAAGCAAGTCTCGTCTCGTCAATATCGCGGAATCGAGCTGTCTTAACGTTATTTCTCTCACTCGTTGCGCTTCTTCCTTCGCCAAATCCCCCTTTTACCTCGCCTCACCCGACGACGTCGCTTTAAAACCTCGTTTCTACGCGGCTTGAAGTAAGGAAAGAGTTCGGGCTCTATCGCGACTAAGCTGCAGGACGCGAGGGACTTGGCCTTTTAATGTCGCGGAATTGGCCGGGATTCGCAATTCTGCCGACCGTTTCCGACAATAATTGCGCGCTGTCATTTCCATATTTGCTCCCGTTTCGACTCTCCCGCGCAAATTTCGCGCAAATGAGTGCATTTCTGCTCGAGTAGGCCCGAGAAGAATACGAGGTGACCCGATCTGTTCACAGAGTGAATATGAAAAAGGGTTCGTAACTTCTAGAGTAGACGGTACTCACCGAAATACGAAAAAAAGGCCTGATAAACGTGAGTCGGAGAATTAACAGTTTCAAAGTTATAAACTATTTGTTTGTAAATTTCTTTGCTGTGAGATATGCTGTAAGTAGTGGTTTACTTTATAATTCAAAGTCGGCTGACTGGCGGCCCGCGAGTTTGCCCCCACTTTTTTTGTTCGCTAGCGCTATCCCCTCCACTTCATCGATCTTTCCACTTGCTCATTGTTATTTGACTGAGAGAGTGGGGAGAACGATGCAGTGGTGGGGATAGCGCTCAGAAAAGTGGGGGCAAAGGCCGCCAGTCAGCCGGCTCTGTATAATTTTTTCTTTTTCTGATTACAAGAGGTTCTCTATTTACATGTCTTCTTGTCGTTCCCATGCATGCTTGACATCTTCGTATCGAAGAATCACGTACTTTTTCAAAGATTCACGGATGTGTTCCAACTTTCTCACGAGCATTTCGATCGAAACAAAAAATTGTTTATAACATTGAAACTGTGATTAATTTTTCGACGAGCATTATCTACTCTAGAAGTTACGAATTCTTTTTTTCATTTACCCTATTACACACATATATATCACAGGAGATTACGCGGCGTACAAGCCGACGTTCGACGTTAGTTATCAAATTATATTTGTTCGATGAGGCTTTCGCAGAAAGGAACGGTTTGTTCTTTCGGTTTCGTCTTACGTTCCCTCTAAGATTTCATTAAACTGTCATCAGAGAGCTCCTCGAACGTCGTCTGCTCTCTCGTAGAACGAGGGTTGAGGGATTGGTGGGGGAGATATCTTGCTGCCTCGGCGCTATTATCATTTGAACGGCCCGAGGGAGCGAATATAAATCAAAGAAAGGCGGAACGTTAAGAAGGCTATCACCGCGTCACTTGCATTGTGCCGCTCGGGAAAGCGCAGTCAAAATAGATCGACGGGAAGGTACATCGCGATGCATCCCTCCGACAGATGTTGCAGACTGCGCGCGATCGATTCCCCTCTCGACTGAGCTATGATACTCTTCGACAATGAATGTATTTTTCTGAACCAGTTTCCAGCCGCTTCCTCTTTACACGCAGCTTCCTCATAAACGTTTCATTGTGTCTTTCTTGCCTTGGTCCTTGGCTTTCCAGTAGTTAGCGGACACTCGTAAAGTACCGTAAGTATGCAGCGTTAATTAATTAAAGTCTCACACGTATGCAATTTCATATCTCTTGATGGTGTTTTCACACGAGTAGAAAACATTTTTGGCACTGCGGTGAAGTGTAGAAATTAGGAAACGGTATATGCACGTGTCGGTATCTTTTTAGAGTCAGTTTGGTCGATTTCTAGCAGCAATACGTAATTTCTATCGAAGTGTAGAAATTAATGATGAATTAGTAATTAGAGTTTACCATCTTCCTGTAGGATTACCAGACTTTAAACTTTAATTACGTATATCTTTTTTTTAAGAACGAAAGGATATTTTGTTAATGCTCTTATGCTGATAATTCGCTAGAAAAATTTGGATATCGTGTAAAAAGTTATTACACTTTACAAAAATTATAAAAGATAAATTACACGAAAGTAATACCAATAAATAAGTAAATAAAAAAGACAATGAATTTTACGTTGTTGTGCATTAATTTGCCCAATTCACCATCAAATGCAACAACGATCGAAAAGAGGTTCAAAGGGATAATGGAGTTCTCAATTTAACTCATTCGAAATTCAAAAATCAAACAGGAGAGAAAGTATCGAAATTAATTTTCTTATCTACGCTATGTGTGTGTGTGAATTCACACCAGAGTGGTCAAAAAGACCAGCTTGTTTAATTTTTCGGAGTAGTTTTAGAGTGTTGCATTTTTTTGTTAGACAGATTTGAACGATTCTTGTAAAGTACACGTACGAATGGAAGTTCATAAAGTTTCATCGTTTCGAAGTGAAAACAAGCAGGTGGCGAAACCAGAAATAAGCAGTTGGCTGAATAGTTTCAGGGCGGTAGTGTGTATGCACGTTTGCTTGAAAAGTTTGGCTGAGTAATGGCGAGTTTAAAAAAAAAAAGAATCGCGAGCGCTGCGAAGCTATTTAGCTGGGGAGAACAATTAACACGCTCGCTGACCGAGGGAGACGATAATTAATGGAGATCTTCTTTTTAGCACTAGCCTCTGTTGCGCAAGATATTCTTTCTCAGCTCGGGCGAGGTAACGCGGAAAGCATTATTCTATTTAAGCGAAAAATAGAGATAGATAAATCTTTATTTATCTATTCTTCGCCTCTCGGAGCCAAAGTTTCTTACTTTTTCTGCCGCGTTTTTCCTATCTTTAGAAAATGCATCCTCGCTTCGCATAAATTTTCCTTTCGCGCGTTCACGTTCCTTTCATTTCGCGTAAAAATAGAAATCTCTCTGGAAATTATATTTTCGTTCTGCGGATGGGAATTTGAAAGACGAAGAAGGGGGGGGGAGGACGAGAGAATGATAAATATTCTTTGAACAGAATGATAAATATCGTTGACGCAGTAAATGCAGACAGAACTACAATTGTGTCAGAGAAAGAGAGAGAGAGAGAGAGAGAGAGAGAGAGAGAGAGAGAGAGAGAAGGTAAATAGCGAAAGAGGCTTAAATTAAGTGAAACTAAGGCTAGATAAACTGTATTACAACGTAAACTACGCGATGACTAATTACGTACTTGGAACGTCACGAACAGAGAATCCAAAGTCGGTGCAGCTGTGCACAGAGAGTAGAAAGTAAGGACAGGTTTACGCTTTGACGCACGCTTTTCACAGCCATACCGCGTTGCAATAAACGTTCCAACATTTCAATGGCATATTCCTTTGCGCAATTTTCGAGTTGTGCAGAATAATTTCCAAGCATCCTTCGTCCAGACGTCCAATTTTTCATATCGATACGAACGTGTTCGCAGTTGACAATCGTACGAAAACAGTGTGAATACTTCTGTAGTTCACTGCACAAAATTACTCTAAATTGCAACTGCTTACGAACAACATCAGACAATCCTAATTTCGACGCGTTGCATCCTCTTTAAATAACAGAGGAAAAAAAAAACACCAAGTAACAGTGGTTTGCTGAAACGACCATTGTTCCTGTCTGTAAATATTTTAAAATAATTAAAATGTCATGAACGTCATTAACAAGGAATTCAAAATAACGTAAATGACAATATTATAAAACGAAAAACACGCTTTCGCTGTATTTTTGCTGCAATATAGGGAGGGTAAAAATCACTTGCTATGAAAATAAATTCGAAATATTTTTTATTGTACGTCTTTTTTAATTTCTAAATTAAATTTTTAATTTTATAATTTTTCCAAATTTTTTTTACAAATTGAAGTACACTGATTTAAGTTCGTGTTTGAAAATTAGCTCTGATGTGTCATTAAGAAAAAAAAAGGTGCGAAGAAACTTTTCCCTCGCCATATATAATACCTTACAGAAATTAAGTATTTCGTCCCACACAGATAAAACGTGCCGTCAACATGTTGACGAATTGCAAGAGAAAAAAAAAGTTCCAAAAGCAAGATGGACAATCTGTCGACTTTTTTAATTGTTAAAAAAAAAAAAAATCGTGATTGGATAACGTGACCGTACTTGAGACCACGTCTGCTCGGGTCGACAGTGGATGCTCCCGATTTTAATGGAGATGCAAATTAATCTGCCCCCAAGGAAGAAACACGAGTGCAACGCGTTTCGGTCGTAGTTTCGCCTCGTGTTTCTTTCCACCAATGGCAACGGTGGAAACGGAGTCAGCGTAGCTGCACGTTTGTCCCGCGTAATGGTAATTATTGTCTATCACTGGACGTGTTGTACAACGCAGCAATGATACTTAGGTGGCCACGGTCGCCATTCCCGTGCAACACGCGAAACAATATTAATTACTCTCTCTCTCTCGGCGTAATAATAACGTGCAACAACACACGACCAGGTGACAGTTGGCCCGAATCCGTTTCCGCCAAGTGGTATTATTGTTAAATTACCATCAAGAATTCCCATTTGGCGGTAAAACGCCACGGACGTTGTAATTAATTGGCTTCTTTGAGTTATCGATGGTGAACAAACCAAGTTTGGAGGGGATCATGCTCACCGTGTAATTTCAAGTTCCATTCCATGTTTTATACGATGGGAATTATTGGCGATGGTATTCAAATCGCTCGTTATCCCGATTGAGTTTATATCGACTCGCTCGTGGTGGATGAATTTGCCAATTACGGGACGGAGGGAAGCTTAACTTAATTAAGAAATTACTTCAGAAATAAATAAGGATTTAATTAAGGACTTGATTGAGAAATAAATAAGAATCGAGATCAAACTGTTGTTAATTGAAGTAATTGACTGAAAATTATTCCTGAAATTTGCGTGAATACTTGAACTGAATCGGAGTCCCTTAACCCCTTGCGCCGGCAATTGATTCACGGACCATAACGAGTGACCAAACCAAATGTACAATAATTCGCTTTCCTTTTAAACTCTTCTTTTTCTCCGGGGCTGGAATAATATCACTGGATAGAAGTTACTAAGAAGTAACAAATTTATGATTTATTTTCCTGGGTTATGTTTAACTATACTTAAAACTGAGGAAATATTGCAATTTTTGGAGTAAAAAATTCTCAACGTGCGTGGCACGTCATTCTAGCGCAAGAGGTTGAGAAAGAAATTCCTTCAGAAATATTTCGATGTTGCCTCGTTTTATCCCCGGGAGAGTTCCAAGATTTTATCGAGCGATTTCGAGCATTCGATCGAGCTTTATCGAGTTTCGAGAAATGAGTATTTATGTGTGCGCGGTGAGAGAGAGAAAGAAAGAGTGAGTGATGCGAAGTGGTGAAGTTTTTGGAAGCAACAGGGGAGGGAGAGCAGCAACGGAATCGGAGACCTCGCGCCCCGGATAAATTATTAGTTCGTAAAGAGTTTTATTGTTGGGGAAGAAAAGTTCGGTGTAGTCGGTATAGAAGTTGATTTACGAGATGACCTGTGGAGTCGCGAACCCGCAGACTTGCAAATTCTCGGGCCTAGGACAACCTATGTGTTTAGTGACATAACGATGGAATGGTACACGAAATTGATTTCATTTCATGAAATTACACGAGAGAGAGAGAGAGAGAGAGAGAGAGAGAGAGATGACAAATTAAAATTTTATAAAAAAATTCACATAAATCGTGTAATGTATTAAAAGTGAAGATCAGATTTCTTTTTATAATGATCACAGCACCACCAAAAAATTTCCGATGAAATTTCCTTTTTTTTTCGGACATAATTTTTCAGAAATAAAAAATACTGGTCGTAATTAACATTCATTAATCACAATTGCAATCATTGTTCATGAGAAAGAGATGGCGAATTAAAATTCTATCAAAAAATTCATATAAATCGTATAACCCGTGCATTGTGAAAAATTGCAAGATCAGATTTCTTTTCGTAATAATTACAGCGCAAGAGTTTCGTATTCCTTCGACCAAAAAATTTCCGATGGACTTTTTTTTGGATATATTTTCTCAGGAATTTCTTAAAGCAAAAGAGCTGGGGTTAATCGTTATAATTAATGTTATCGTTAATTACAATCCATTGTCCATTAATGTACAATGTATAATTACGCAAATAATATACACAATTAATATACACACCGTTGAAATTTCAAGAAGAAAATCTTGCGGATAATATTGAGGAACAAATTGGCCAAAGAAACGAAACAGCGTGAATTTGTACACCCTCCGGCGAATCTATCGTTCTGTGGACCATCATCGAGCGCTGGCAGCAACTGCTCGTCCGAAAGTTCTTTGTTCGGTCGTCATTCCGTGGTGAAACCACGTGGAGCATTTATCCGCCGCGTGACAATTACCAGCGGGTGGCCGCCGCCTCGTGAAACTTGTAATTGCGCGAACGCTCGAAACTAGAAGTCTCCGTGAATCTCTGTGCGATGTTCTTCGACGAGCAGTTAATTGAAGAGGTCTAGCGGCCGAACGTAAACTGGAAATTCCGCAGGAAATGGACCAGACAACTACTCGGTCTCGTCTCCTCGTCCACGCGCGTGTTTTTTTTTCTTCTTTTTCTCTTCTCGATGTTACGAATTAATAAAAAACTAGGCAAGAACTTGTACCGTGTCACATCATGCGGGATTTTGCAAAAATTTATCCAACGTCGAACGCGTTGTTTTGAACTTGGACATTTTTTTTTTCTATTAATTCGAGCTTTCAATTTTCGCGATAGAATTTTTGATTTTTACAAAATAAATGTATTTTTTTTAAACTGGCTTGAAAAGCACATGTATAAATAAATTACACTCGATGAAACTTTTAGTCACCGTATCTATTTTCAATTAAAGAAAAATATTTTATTCTATCATATGAAACTGCGGCAATGCGTACGAAATTTTCATTTGTTTCTCGTCATAAGTCTGCATGAATGGACGCTTTGTTTTGCCCCGTCTTTCAAGAAGGATGCGCTAAAGTTGGGATTTCGAAAATAGGAATTAGAATAAAGTTAGAGACAAGCAAGTAAAAACCAGTGAGACAATCAAGCCTCAGATAAGTACTAGAGGATCGTAATCAAGCCTGAGATAAGACAAGACAAACAAAAACTTGGCTCAATTAGCGTCTTGGAAGCAACATTAGGCTTCGGAACTTTACAAGATAGTAAAAAGTCTTGGAATAATCAGAATCACTGTAGCAGTTTGAATGCAGACCGTGTTTAAATTACCAATTAATCCAAGTATTCGGAACGGATGGTCCTTGGAGTCTACAAACGACATCACTTGCGGAATATTCAATGACCTGACAAACCACAGACGCTACATCTTAGCTTGTTAAACGATTAACCAGTAATTATAATCAATAATCGAAGTCACGCGATTCATCGATCGATCGCTCAATTATATTTCCATATCATTCCATATTTCGAAAGTATTTCGTTCGTGAAACTACTCGCACGAAAACTAAAACTTTTAATCGAAAGACGAAATAAATTTCCAACAGATATGATTTGTAAACGGTAGATGTTCATGCATTTGGGGAAGTATACGAAATGTCTGGAATAAAGTATTTGTTGCACAATATTCAGCAGACAAGATAAACTTCTATTTGGAGATCTAACTTCCAGACGAAACCTTACTTACTGACGAAACGTTTCGATATCTAAAAATCTTGAAAATTCCAGATCCATAATATTCGAAATACAAAATTCCAATTTTAAAACATCTTTAATTTCCTAAGTTGAGTTGAGTGTCTTAGGTATCTTGAATTCAGTCAAACAAGCGTATCTGACCAGATAGTGGTTTCACACAAATTATTTGACTTTAGAGGAAAAGATTTTCAGTATTCAACGACCAGGCATTTTTACATATATACATATTTGCGTTTAAAAATAATATCTACATTGAAAAAAAGGAATAAAATTTTTGCTCCGTTTTTGAGAAACGCTATTCGGTTTTTGCGCCGACACGCGATAGTTTAATTCGGGGCTGACTAACTGACGACCTCCCCTCCCTAATTTTTAGCGCTATCCCCTCCACTCACGCGCAGCGAAGAAATTTTAAAGTAGTGGGGAGAGCGATACAGTGGAGGGGATAGCGCTAGCGATCAGGAAAGTGGGGGAAAAGATCTACGGGCCGCCAGTTAGCCACATCTTAATTTAAGCCATTAGGAAACGAGACGACAGAACCATAGAATTTCTGCCCGATTTGTGCGTGTCTCCAATGTAAATTACACTCGCGTGTTTCTTTCACCGCTGATCGTTCTTCTTTCTTTCCTTTTTTTCTTTCTCTCTGGTTTTGCGAATAGTCGCTTCTTCGAGAGATTGCGTGGCGCGCGTCGACGTTCTTGGATCGTCGAGAAATTCGTGATTACGACCTGGAAATATTGTGGCCGACCGGCTGTACCGGTACGTCACGTTCCGCGTAGAATGGCGCTCGCTTTTTATCCGGCGGAGGAAACGTTTCGCCGTCAGGATATATACGACGGAGTGACGTGGCTCGTATCGTCGTGTTGTACTGCGGCTGCTGGATTAACAATCGTACGGAAATGGGCTTCCTATCGCGGTGCCGTGCAGTTTCTACGCCTTTCGCTCGCGTATCGCCGAGAGACGAGAGACGATCATTGTTTTCGAAAAGTCGCTCCTGCGTGCGGGAACTCGGCTCACGAGAATTTTAAACGAGCGTCGGGAAGTATTGGGCGCGTGTATACGCGGTGTCCTCGAAATCGCGTGCAAAAAGTCATTTACAATGGAATTTTAATGGTTCTACGTGCGAAACTCGATCGTTGGATGACTTTGACTTTAGATTTCGTTATCAAGTATATTTTTCGCAGAGATTCGTGAAAGTATTTAAACAGCTAATTATATTACATGCTTCACGTTGAATATTAATTTTTTATCAACTATTTTCACGTTCATGACAAATATCTTGCAACTTTTATATACATTTTTAGATTGATTTCAAAGTTGTAATTATACAATAGTCCCTCGTTACAATGTTAGTGAAATATCTAAATGTTTTATATAATACTGTTCAGAAATCTTAGAACAAGTACTACATTTGTATATAATAAAAATAGTACAACAAACATAAGTTATAAATTATATATAATAAATACAATAATTACATGTAAAACACACTTTATACAGTAAATTACAACATATTAATATATTGCATTATTATATATATTTGTTACATATGCTATACATATTTATATTATATTATAAGATTGTATTATAAAACGTGCATACACGACAATCCACGACACGTATTAAAAATATTAAAAATAAATGTCCCAAGACTTTTGAGCGGGAGTGTATTTGTGAAAAAAGATACACAAGAAAATTTCAACGTGTGCAAACGTTCAAACAGGCACTCTCGCGAGTTACAGGTACGCATCGAACTTCGTTTTACAGTTTCAACGTATTTCTCCGCGAGGAATCATTCTTTCTGCTCGATTATGTCGCACGCTCCTCGATTGCGGAGTCACCCTGTGTACAAAGACGCGGTCTCGCCGACAGAGCACGCGTTTCCCCGCGTTTGTGCTTGACGAAATTTCGAAGAAATAAACTCGGCCATTGGGGCGGACAGATATTCGCGGGACTGGAGGGAGAAGTGCATCCTACGGAGGCGCCGCGAAGGGAATATTTCACAGTTTCGTTGGAAATTGAATTCTGTCGTTGACGAGCTGCTCTCGGTAACCGTAAATTTCTGGGCTAGTTGCGTCTTTTTCGCGAAGGAACGAGACGCGTTATTACGCTGACACAGCTCTCTAATAACTTCGTTATTTCGTCTGTGAAAATACAAAGGAACCAGTCAGCAGCAGAGAGAAAGAGAGAGAGAGAGAGAGAGAGAGAGAGAGAGAGAGAGAGAGAGAGAAAGTGGAAAAATGTTTCGAGCAGCCTCGAAAGTAACTTGGCCGTAAGTATTTCTGTCAAGCTGTGGTATAAAAATATGGTTAGATGAAGAAACTGGCTGAATTAGCCTCGTTGCTTGGGCCGACTCGCGTGTCGGCTGCTTCGAAAATAGGTTGCAGTGGCAGCTCGTTGTTTTCATAACGCTTATCCGTTACGCGTTTTCGCTTATTTGTCGTGCAAATCTAGCGAAAAGGATCTGTGGACGTGGACTGGTTGTCGGGACAGGTGCCTGTTCCTTACATTTGCGACTCGAGCGTTTAATCGCAAATCTAAACTAGGTATCTGAAGCTCGAGTCGCGAACGAACAAATTGAAGAATTTGAACTGAATTTATAAAAAGGATGAATATTTATACAAAGGGTGGGCAATTTTCATTTCAACGATGCCGAAAGACTTAAAACAAAAATATTTGCATGCGTATTTCGCGGACAAAATGCTGGAGTCACTTGCGAGAAATAATTAACTCCGATTATTCGTGTGAATAATTTTGCAATTGGAATATCGTTTTCAAAGTTATTCCACACGGGCGTGTCTTTCTGTCTTTCTGTACGGAAGTAGCAAGCGGTCATTAAGCATCGTGAAGAACCAATAAACGTGATAAAAACCGGCGAAATAATTCTATCTCGCAGTCGAATGAAACGACGCGGGAAAGCGTCCTCCTCCTGCTTCCCAAAAAAGCGAATTAATGCTCGATCATCTAAAACCACGCAAAAATGGCGTCAGCTGGGGAGGGAGAAGTCGGGTCAGGTCTCCGCTCTCTTCTCGAGGTATAGAGAAAAATGGGCGGCCACGTAACGATTATTCACCATTCTTCGGGCCACGTTTCCATTTCCATCAAGGGCCTCTGCAGGATCCATCTCTGCCGCATCTACCCACTCGATAGCCACCTCTTGAACTATGTGGGGTTGTTACTGACCACCAGTGACCTATACTTCGTCATCGTGCCATTACAGCGGACCGCCCTCCACCCTCGCGGCCCCTTCCATGAATTTTATCAGGATATTTCGTGCTCCTCCGGGGGATTCGAACACCAGAATCTAGCGGATCTACCCAAGTTCGCAGCAAGAGTTAAAGTTCCCCAATAAGACTCCGCGTGCAAGACTCAGCGGTACTTTGCGATCTACAGAGGATCATGTCACGGAGATCACCGCGGTCTCGATGGAGTATTACACTGCCGTAATACTGCCATAATACAGGCTCTTCGACTTGGCTGACTTTCAGCCCGAACACCGTCCGCGTTTTCACGGAAATTTTTTTCAATTTTACTTGTCTTGTTGTCACGGTTCATTACTCCAACTTGTCGCTGTTTCATTCGACATTTATTCAGTCCGGACATTCTTAATAAAGTAAGTTGCTTTCGTAAACTGTTTATTACTTAGACACTTGGATTATTTCTCTCGGAGCAGCAAGATCTCTTAGGAACGACGACGCGTGTACACGTAATTCTCGATAAATTAGGTATGACAGATGCGTCTCGGAGGTACGGCGTGCGCGCAATTCCAGGAGGAGGACTACCGTTACCATTCGTACGCGAATTGTCGAACCCGTAATTTCTAGGACCGAGTTCGGTAATCAGCTTACGAGGAATTCGCGCGATAACTCTAAAATAGGGGAACGGATCGGTCAAATATTCCATTAAGTCGCGTCCCTGTTATTCCGCGATAGTCAATTTCCGCTCGTACCGAACGTCATTTGATCGCGGAAATCAAGTATTATAATTAAGTATTATAATTAAGTAAATCTCTCGTTTCGCGAAACTACGACACGCTTTCTTTCCTCCATTCCTGCGACAGAGAGAAGCTTCGTGCAGGATTTTATACCGATTGCACGAATCCACAGTCAAATTACCAATTACACACGTATCAGTTTATTTTATCTATGGTTGCAAGACTTGGCAGCCAAAGTCAAAGCCGATTGAACGAACACAGGGTCTCAACTGCCGATATTATTCCTTAACGCGATTTCCTAGACTCGATTCGTATTGCAGATAAACATTAGGGTGTATTGGTTGGTGCCGTAGGCAACGAGAACGTTTGGAATATTAGGCTCGCGAAGAAACAGCTTGCCTGGTCGTTCAATCGGCTGGAACAGAGAAAGAATCGTTCGGGGCTAGAACCTTTCCTTTTCTCCTTTCGTCGTTCGCAGAATCGCGATCCTGTAATCACGAAATAGAATAAAGGATTCGAAACGCTTGGCTGAATTTCGATTCGCGATATGACGGAAATCTCGCGTGTTACTCGACGCGGAACCGATTTCGGTAATTATCGAAACCAATTTTGGTTATTTCGTTAAGATACTTTTTTCGCGATACATTCTTCGAGATACATTTTTAATTTTTTACGTAAAAGTAAAAGTAAAGTCTGTCCGTTTAATTTTCAGTGTACTGGACGTCTGATAAAGTCTGTCCATTTAATTTTTCGATATTTAATAATTGTCAGTGTATCAGAAAGTCTTGGATCTTTCCAGAACCAATAATTTTTTAAACGAAGAAAGTTTTAATTATTTTCAATGTGCCAAAAATCTTGGATTTTTCCGAAACCAATAATTTTTTAAACGACGAAGGTTTTAATAATATTTAATTTTCAATATTTCCAGATTTCAAAAAATCTTTTCAGTAGTATAACTTTTCAAGCGACGCAGATTTCAATGATATTTAATTTTATTATTAACTTCCTACAAGAGAGAATTGAACGAAACATCCTCGAGAGTTGAGTTCAGTGAAAATTTCGTTCGCCAAAATTTTTAGTCGAGGTATTTCTTGCATCTTTAAATTTCGCACGAACGTACAGATCATCTCTCGTACTCTCAGACTTCGTATTTTTTTACTATCAATTCACCGACAAGTAGTTAGCAGTCACTCGACGCGAAAAGGAAACGGCTCTCCTGTCGGCGATTTCGTTGTTGAAGTTCGCGGTAACCGAAGAGAGCAGCTTGCAAAACGAGCAGTTCGCGAGGAACCGAGCCTTGACACCCTGAAGTCCCTGGAACCTCTGGATCCCCTGGACACCCTGGACACCCTGGACACCCTGGAGTCGTATCGACGCATCGATGAATAACACGTTGGAAAATAACTATCAACCGCAAGAAGTCATCGTCCGAGCGTGGATCATTCATTCGACAATCGCGCGAAAAAAAAAAAAACGTATCGAAACTGAAAGATCCAAATGCTCGACAGCGTTTCAATTCGTAAACTCTTCAATCGTGGAATATCGTGTTCGATATTTGACAAAAACCGACTGTTTTCCATTCAACTTTTTTGGCAATTTTTTTGCATCATTTTTTTTTTCTTCCTCCGAGTATTTTAGCATCTTAAACAGTTGTTACTGAAACATACTTGGTTTGCCAAAATTTTGTTAAAAAGTTCAAACTTTACGCTGCTCGATCTTGGAATTTTTCACTCAATTTAATAATTTTCAATATGCCATAAAATCTTGAATTTTTCTAGAATCAATAATTTTCTAAACGGAGAAGGTTTAAACATTTAATAATTTTCAATATTTCAAGATTTCAGAAAATCTTGGATCTTTCGAGAACTATAACTTTTCAAGCGACGAAGATTTCAATGATATTTAATAATTTTCAATGTACCAAAAAATCTTGGATTTTTCTAGCACCAATATTATATTATAAAATTTTCTAAACGAAGGTACTTCCGTTCCTTTCTTTGTCTCGTAACATCGAGTTATGCCCTAAACCGTAGTTTCAATTCGACAAAAGCAAATGGTAGTTTCGCGGAGTTTGAATTTGAATTTTAAATGTAAATTCTTTCGATTGAAAATAAATCGATAGTACAAACTGTAGCATTTCAATATCTTATACGCAACTAGCTATGCAGTGTTATACTTATCTAAGGAAATTGAAAAGAAAGTCCTATGACCAAGGGGTTAAACGCGATTCAATAAATCAATTTAATCCTGTCGCGTTCATTCTCGATCTGCTTACATTTCTCAAAAATTTAAGAGGAATACATGCTTCCTCGATCAAACTTTATAATGTTGAACATCTTTTTAAAATAAAATATAAATTCCTTTAGTTTACCAAAAACAAATTTTCATCTAATTTCTCGTTCGATCGCGAGTACAAAATTGAAATATAAAAGTTCAAAGTTCACAGCAAGGTTCGTCTGTTCTCGCGAACGTATTTATGATGGCTTAAAGAAGTGAGAGAGAATATACCAATATTTGTCCTCTTCTCGATAAAATGACAGAACGTCTCGTTTCGATGATGAAACAAAGTTTCAAGAATGAAAGACGAAATTTTACAAATTTGTGCAAATTTTCTTTCTGTTTCGCCTCGATGAAAGTCTCGCGGTGAATTACAGTCGGCTAGCATACGCGAGCGCGTCAATTTGTCAGCTAGCTGGCCGCGAAGGGATCGATAAGGCACGATGGCAAAAACCGAGTGACAAAGTTTCCGTTTTTCCTTTTGGCCCGCGCGATTCCTAGCCGTTCCATTTCCACGACGCCGGCAAAAAAATATACCACGCGAGCGACTTTGTCTTTTCCCTTTATCGCGAACGATGCCTCGTAAAATTAGCGCGATTACTTCGTACGTTTTTCCTCCCCCTCCCATCGCAGAGGGTGGAGGGTGGAAAGAAGCAAGGAATAATTTATCACTTTAATCGCCGGACAACGATCAAGATGGATATGGCCACGGTGACAAAGGTTCGCTCTCCCGGGGGCGTTGTACCCTTTTTTTTTTTCTGTTTTTTTTTTTTCGATTGTTTAACACTGTTTCGGGAAAAAGTCCTTGCCAGTTTTTGTTTGCTAGTTGGCAAACCAATAAATCACGAATACGTCCTGGTTGTAAATACGATCAATGTACGATGCGTTTTAGTTTGCCTACACGTGATTTTGACAAATCGTGTCCAGCGTGGTGTTTTCAGCGGCCTGAGATAACAGTCGCAATGATCGTGGAATAAAGATTCTCCGTGCCAGATGTGTCGCGTTGAGAATATATTTATAGGGAAGATTGTGAAAGTGTTGGACGTTTGGACGTTTGATGGAAGGGATACGGATATAAAATACGTTCCATTATCTTATCGATAAATATACATATATATATATATATATATATATATATATATATATATATCTCAATTTTTGAAAATTTTTCTCAAGATCCAACATGTTTCAAGAATTATTTTAAAACTATAATCTGATATTTTACACTTTGAATTAAATACTCGACGGATCGTTACACGTCCTCCGTGGCAATTTTTTTATTTTGTTGATTGACTGAGTATAATTGCCACTTAAACTCTGAATATTTGATGATAATTGTCACTTAAACTCTAAATTAAATATTCAGAGTCTAAAGTATTTTATATATATATAGATTCTCTGTAGGAATTTTTTATTTCGTTTCGAATGTCGATATAATTGTCATTTGAACTCTGAATATTTAATTACAATTGTCACTTGAACTCTAAATTAAATATTCAGAGTTCAAGATATCAGATATATATATATATATATAGATTCTCCGTGGCAATTTTTCATTTCGTCGACGATATAATTCATTTATACTCTAATACTGAATAATTAATTCAGAGTTTAAAATATCAGATAAATATAGTTTCGAATTAATTCTTGAAACGTGTTGGACCAGCGATATACAGTCGAGCTGATATTAATTGAATTTGGAGAAATTATTTATCAGAGAGTCTCTCTCTCTCTTTCTCTCTCTCTTTCTCTCTTCGAAATTACGGGAAATAGTTGACGTCGCGGTGGAATATCGCTTGTTCTATCAACGTCGACGGAAAAACAGTAAGCGCCACTCGCTGGGCACAAGCTCGTTCCTCACGGCGGAAGACTAATTTGTCAGTAGACGGTGATCAGAATCAACAAAGAACGCCGACAAAAAAGCAGCCACCGACCCTTTTCCATCCTCTCACACCCCCCTGTCCTCCTGTCGCTCGTTTGACACCGTCGATGCTTACTTTTTGTACACCGTATAATTAATACTTTCCATCCACCGTCTCGTCGTTTCATCCCTCTCGTCCGAAGGATCGTACCATCGCCGTGGCACAGGAGGGTGGAGGGGAGGCTAATTGTACCGCGATATTAATGTGATTTTTAATTAAAGTCCCATTTAAGGTCCCTTTTGTCGAGTGGCCTTGTTTCGAAGCGCGAGCGCCACAAAAGCCACCACGTGTACTCCAACTTTCTTGATAAATCTCGGATACAATGCAACGAGGCGCTCGTAACGGCCGCTCGAGATTTTGATGACGTGACAATCGAAAATCTTTGTTCGCTTGTCAATTTAAACAGTTTTTATTCGTCGACCGATTCAACATTGGCGCTCAAACGTACGAATAATAATTATCGAGGCTTTAATGTTTATTACACAAGTAATTATTGAAGCAGGAATGTCGCATCTTTCCAGAATAACACGTCGAATGATTTTACTTTCTCTCTCTCTCTCTCTCTCTCTCTCTCTCTCTCTCTCGGCTCTGTGATTACACCACAGTCCGATTAATTCTTGAGAAACTTCTCGACGCGGCTTTCTCTGTTCTATTTTGGAACACTTTTCCTCCATATTTCTAACACTCCAAACCAAATATTCATCTTTCATCACCCGCCCCCCACTCCCCCGTTCGTAAATGCACATTTCACTTAATCCAAAGCTTGCCTCCCTTTTATCCACTTTACTTGACGGAAGGTTTACCCAAGCGGATCCGGGGCTCATTTAAAAAACCGAGGGCGGCGAGGAAAGAAAAGAGAAAGGCGCCTGAAAAGGCAGGAAATTTTGGGCGCTCGCACGTAAGCTTCGGTTGATTACAACCTGCTTTTCAACAGGGTGGGAATCGACCATTTCTCGCCAACCTACGCGTGACACGCGCGCGTTTCATTTTCATTCGACGAAATGACCGTTGTCAGTTGCCGCGTCCTGGCAGAATTTACCGAGCGGCCACTGCTATGCATCTCAATGCTGCGAGAAGCAGAAAGACAGCACCTCACCTGGGCCTGTACAAATCTGGAGAGAGTCGGGGAGGAGGATTTCTTATTTCCCTGGGAACTCAGTCGCGGTGACGTGTAATCGACCGACGATTTACGTGAGTTGCTTGCATGCCGCGTTAACGCGCGAGCCACTCGGGTTTTCCATTTCTTTCGTCGCGAGTTCGCGAGTTTCGTTGCATTGTCGTCGCGTGAACGACGTTTAGCGTGATTCTTTACGATTGGATTATTTACTATGAGCGAGCGTCGTGTCTCTTCTCACTTTCTCTCTTTTTTCCTTATGATTTAACACCTGACAACATTGTTCCATCATTTTCAAGTACTTTGAAATTTTAATTTAATTATATAATAGTTTGAAAATTTAATTTAATAAAGTTTTATTTTTCTCAAAATAGTTTGCGTATTCGAGTTTTGAGTATTTAGACGTTTCAGCTGTGCTTGCATGTGCAACTGGTTTTAAAATAGTTTGCGTATTAACAAGTTGAAAAGTTAAAAGGTTAATGGCTTGCATGTACAATTGGCTTTGAAATGTTACAGTTATTAAAAACTGGTTTGAAATTGGGTTTGAATGTCCGACTTTTCAGCTGTTTGTAATAGTTTGCGCATTTGAAACGGTTTGAATTTGAGTTTGGATATCCGACTTTTCATCTGTTTGTATGTACAATTGATCGAACACACTTAGGGTTGTTCTCTGTTTAATCGAGGTACAAGTTAGGACAAACTTGGCACTACAGGCTATTTGAATTGCCCGAAGATGGATGGCTTAAATGGTACGGATATAGATTGTCTCGGAGGGTAAATATCGCACGTGTTGCGTGCATTCACCGGGTGTTCCAGTTTGAAGTTTGGCCACTAGCCGCTGATATTTCCGATACTGAAACTAACTGCTGGAGGGCTTCTTCTTGCTGAATTTTTTTAATGTTGCGAAATTTTTTTAATATTCCTTTCAAAGTTACTCCTCGGAAAGTGGAATAGGTAACAGGTTAATTAGCAATTAAAATAAATATTAATTTCGTCAAATTCTGCATCCGTATTTGCCAGCTTCGGTATTAAAACCGAGAACTTCGAAGTGGAGATTAAAATTAAAATTTTGTCTCGAGATATTTCCACTTCGTGAATTAATGATAAAGGAAGGAAAAAAAAAATTAAAACGCGAGATCTACTGAGATAGAATGTAGAGGAAAATCTTTGAAAAATGGTACCACGTCTCTGGAGATTGCATCCCGCTTAAAAATTTTAAGACATTTGTATTATATTTGCATAATGTAAGTAATGAATATAAATTATAAATTATATGCAATAAATACAATATTTCCAATGTAAATTATACAATAGAAAAGTGTAAATTACGCGATGTATGTAATATTTATTGTAAATACAAATTGTATTTACAATAAATATAATACATACAACTAAATACTATAAATACTCTACTTAACATATTATTATATTATTATGTATTGCGTATATGTACAATATATACTGTATTATTGTATTATATTATATTATAAAATATACATGCACGATAATCCACGAATATTGAATATTAAAAATGAAAGTGCCTTAACATTTCTCAAGCAGGCGTGTGTATGACATTACATGTGTGTGTGTGTGTACGATACACTGCAAAGAATATGTCTGCTGCTTGAAAGACGTGAGAAGAAGAAAATACAGATAATCCTGTTTGATCAAGCTACGTGTCAAACATCCTGGTAGAAGGAATCAGTCTATCGGTCTTGTTACTCTCATTTCAAGATCTCTCGACAAATCTGGTTCAGCTATTATCACACAACGATCACGTCGTTGTCGCGAGCTTCGACTCGTGACCAGGGTGCAAAGTGCAGTGGCAATCACTGACTCAAGGCAGTCGCGTTTCTTTTTCTCCCTCTCTCTTTATAATTACCACCTCAATCTCGCTAAAATTTCAGTGAAAAAGAGTGTGTGAGAGAGAGAGAGAGAGTGTGTGTATTTTAAGTCTGTATTCTAAGCAATTAAGTCTGTCTTTTCAGAAATTACTCATGATACGCAAATATTTATATATTAACACTAGAACTATCAGAGTGGACAAAATGACCAATTTATAATTTCCTGGAAATTTGTAACAGCGTGATTTTTAATCAAATGTATCAACAAAAATTTGTGTTCTTTATCGTTAATTTCCTCTTGTATCTTGCACTTTAATTTCTTTGCCACAGATATTATACTATCTGTCGTCGGAAGTTCTAGTGTTAACATGTAGGTAGGATTGTACGCGTAGTCGCGTGTTTTTCATACTTCAATCTGGTTTTCATTCCCTCTTACGAATTTTGCAATTTTACGCCGGACGAGATAAAAAAAAAAAAAAAAGAAACAGGAAAAGAGAAATACGCGTATTTTTCAAAGACCGAGACAGACTTGTCATTAATACTTGTTATAAAAATTCAAGAATGACTTGCGTAATTTTAACATCGATCGAGGTATCCAGCCCTGTTTCTCGACAGCAGCCGCGCGAACTTTACGCGTAACTTCCCCAAAATAATCAGTCGTGGCTGCGAGTGGAGCGATTGTGTTGCCGAATTTGAAAGAAGCGGCAACGGGTTAGTTGGTTTTGGGGGAGGGGGGGGGGTGCTCGCGCGTTTAATTTAAACAGGAGTCCAACGAGAAGAACCCCGTCACGTCCACGTCGCTACATGGCAGCTCGCTACGCGACTAATTAGCATCCTCGTTTCCTCGTGAAAACATTGGGGCCGTGTGCACACACCGCGCCAGCCTGCCAACATCGGTTTTACGCGACATCAAACGCGTACACATTCACGTGCACACACGTCGCCAGGGCCCGTGTGATCCTGATAATTATTGCACGAGAAACACGACCGTCGGAAACCGACGAGGCTTTCGGGCCTCGTGCAACTTTCACCCGGCTACTTTTCAACCCAGGGAGGGGGTTGATCGCTGAGAAACCCTTGGGTTCTTCAGCCGGGCTGCTTGTATACACATTTAGCGACCAGACGTCAGACGGAATTAGACTAGTGCAAACGCGGGTTAATGAGCGGGATTAAATTTCGAATCAGCCTGTAATCATCTGGTTTCTTCTGCTTGGCTTCAACAAGAGGCGTGTTGGTGCGAGCGGATTAAATCGGGGGGCTGCTTCGGGGCGAATTAAACGCGCACGATGCTTTATCGTTTCACGGTAACATAACATTCACGCCGGCAATTATTTCGCGAATTTCTGGAATTAATTTGGACAACGTGGAAAAAGACGGAATGAGTTTAAATTAATAAGTTTATAACCGGTGGATCAATTCGCTGTGATTACACGTATTCTCGTATGAATATTTTCACATGTTTCAGGATATTGACGACTGCTTCAGTTTCAAATCTCGTTGATACGAGTTGTTAGCAAAGTGCGATGCAAGTGACGCGTGTTATCGATTTTTTGTGAAAGTAATTCAGATACTTTAGCTAATACTTTCGCAATTTCATTTTTAGTCACTCAGTTTAGAAACTGATGTCTTTCTTTCGTCAGATACCGAATGACGGTTGTTATTTAATCAAATCGCTCTCGAAAGTCTGCGCTAACATCGGTGTTCTCCTTAACAACAAAAATTGAGCACTCGTTATTGTATCGATAACAGTTGAAGAATAATGATAGTCTCTTTGTATAGGGTGGAAAAAAAAGTTTGTCCATGATTATCATAGATGAATTCTACCTTCGATTCGATGGACATACATATAAAGAACCTGTCGCAAAATTGATCTCGAATTTTTTTTTTTTTGCATTGTATTTTTTTGCATTCTACTCATCACGAAGGAACCATAAGTCGCAATCTAATAATTCTTTTGAAATTAGTAGAAAAGCTTCTTAATCATTCAACAGCTGCGAAAGCGTGCGTCCTAACAGCGACTTTATGATTCTGAACGCGTGGATGTCTGTTTCACGTAATTTTTGTATTAGGTTTCACTAACATTTGATTTATCATAGTTGCAGCATCAACGCGAGTCTAAATAATCAAATGACACAATTAACTATTAATGTTAATCGAAATATAAATATTACGCATATAGACATCCACGCGTCCAGAACCATAAAGCCGCTGTTAGGACTCGTTTGCAGTGACTAAAAATCCTTTTTGCTATTTTTCGAAACAGCTATTAGGCTCCTTCGTGATGAGTCGAATAAAGTGCACAGAAAGGAATTTGACTTTGAAATTCAAGATCAAAGTCAATTTTGCGGCAGGTTCTTTGCATTTTCATCAAATCGAAGGTGCAGAATTCATCTGTGATAGCCACAAACAAACTTTACTTTTCACCATTGTACAATCATCAGCGGGTCCCCCCCCCACCCCCCTCCTCGTCCCCGTAAGACTTCCGTAAATTTCCAACGCCTCTCAGCAAACAATTCTCAAAGCAGCGGGCGTTCTCAACAATCACGAGGCAAACGAGTCGATTCGCCTCGTTGTCGGTTGACAAAAAGACGTTAACGGGGCAGCGTCGTCGCGTTTCCTTTCGGCAACGAAGATGGTGTCGCGATCCCTGACGCGAGAGAAGTTCAACTGACAAGCGGAGGGACGCGTGGAAGCCGGCCTGGAGAAAGGCCAACGCTTTTCCGTAGAACACGATACGGGTCTCGGCTCTTTTTCAACCGCGTCGGGATATTCGATCCTCGGGAAACGATACGTAACGAAAGGAACGAATCGCACAAGGAGGGGGAGTGAAAGGGGAATTCGCGGCGAAAAGCACATCGGGACGAAGAGGGAAGATCCGTGGGGTCAGATCCGTGGATACGATAGGTCTCTCCACCGGTTACAGATGGTGGACGGTTGAGAAAAGTCACGGGGACGTTCCACGATTCGACACGATTTCTCCGTACGTGATAAGGAACAAGAATGTTGGCGAGGTCAGGTTTCTTTTTCTCCCAGGAAACGAGTGTGTCCGTTTTCTTGACCTCACATCTCTTTCTCTCTCTCTCTCTCTCTCGCTCTTTTGCTCTCTTACCCTCTGGTTCTGTATCTCCGTTTGTTCTTACCTTTCTTCTTCCTGTGTGTAATTGATTCTTTCGCTCAATTTCTTGTATCGCGAGACAGATGCGCGTGTGTGCTACCTTTCGAAAAATATCCGAGTTCGTTTAGACCGTAGGATAGGTGGAATCGTTGCTAGACAATGTAATTGTTTTGTCACTTGGTATGTTGTTGATATTGATGTTTTTTTCGTTTAAAAAAAGAGAGAAATGAACCCGGACAGAGTATCGTTTTATTTTATTTTATATTCAGGTTCTGTTGACGACGTTCTAACTTGACGATTACGCAAGAAGGATTTTGACTTTGTGCCGAGAGTTTGTTCCAGTTTATTGATTTTAGTCATTCCAACATCGTTGTCATTAATTACTGAAGATAATATGATTGCATCGATAACAGAATGAAGCAAGAATGAAGGTCTCTTTGCACGATCGTCGACAAGTCCCCTCTTTCGTAGATTTCTTCTAAATTTTCAACTTCCCAGCAAATAACTCTCAAAACAATCACGAAGCAAACGAAGAATCGCGTGGTCGTTGCGAAGATAAATATTTTCCAAAATCGTCCTCGTTCTCTTGAACAAGACCACGTGCCAAAAGTGTACAACATTGGCCAGTTGTACGTATACTTTCCTAAGTGATAAACAACAACTGCGCTTAAATAAAAAAAAAAATCCACTGTTCCTGCTCCTTCAGAACATTCTCCGAAGTATTTTTCTCCAAGTTCTTCCCTTTGCATGCGTCCAACTTCCGCGGCATCGCGAGTCTTGCTGCTTCATCCGGTTCCACCGAGATCCACCGGTCGAATCGGTAAATAATTTATGATGCCTGGCTCTGATTTCACGCTGCGACGCACTACGGTGGATAAATCTCGGTCGAAGCTCTACTTTCGGTTTCTCGATTCGCTCGAGTCGGACGGAGTGTACATCCGGAGAACGAGTTCTCCCGGAAATCGGACATTTTCGAGAGGAAACAGGGAAACAGGGTGTCGGTCGGATCTCACCACCGACTTCTCGTCGTTTTTCCTTAAACAGGCTGTCTTCGCTTCTGTACATTGGTCGTGTTCTCGTGAGTCTTTCTCAGGCTCATACGCGAATCATCAGCCTCGTAAGTTTCGTCTCTTTCCTCTGGCTTTGAATGTCTTTCCTTTTTTCGAGGTTACAGACTTAATTGTGGAAGATGTCTCTCGTGTTCTACAGCGAAGAATCATTTTGCACGATCAGCGAAACATGGTGGAATACGAACAAATTCGACGATGGAGTGAATAAAATTTTGTGTTGTCGATTTGCTAGTCTAGATTATTCGTAGGTTCGTCTCAAATTAAGTTGTGAAAATGTTGGATCAAAGACGAAGCAACGCCACGAAAATGTATTTCGACGAGTGATATTGTATTCCAACTCTTCCACTTCCTCGGTCGTATCACATTTCTGGAAGATCTCTCTCAGGTCGCGGCGAAATTTCCACGCGGGAAATTTGTTCTTTGAATCGCTTTCAAACGTAACGCGCAGCGTAAATACACGTTCTCTGAATCGCTGAAACGTGGTCCAGTGCAAACGCGGCTCTGGCCCGAGTAATTGACGGGGACTACAAATTTGTGCTTTGACAGCTGGAACAGCTAAACACCGCGTGTTCAAATAAGATCAGTTTGGC
Organism: Tetragonisca angustula; assembly: GCA_036937485.2. Taxonomy (NCBI): domain Eukaryota; kingdom Metazoa; phylum Arthropoda; class Insecta; order Hymenoptera; family Apidae; genus Tetragonisca; species Tetragonisca angustula. Next base: position 16,396 of record JAWNGG020000288.1, on the reverse strand, counting down.
GATTCAACATGTGAGTCTTATGAATCTCCGCGGGACTCGAGCAGTGTTTCGTCGAAGGACAATATCGAAATATCCGAAGTTTCGTGAAACATCTCGCTTGCAGTCACGGTAAACCTTGCAGCCTTGTTACACCGTGAAATATCACTGGGATGTCATCAGACATGTTTCTTAGAGACTTTTCTTCGAAACATCCGCCTCGAACGATTATTAACCTTAGTTACAAAACGAAGAAGAAAAAGAAGAAAAAGAAGAAGAAGAAGAAAAGGAAGAGGAAGAATTCGTAACATCGAGCTTCGCAAATACCTGAGATTTCCTCCGTGGAAACCAGCATCCGGGGGCTATCCTTCCCGTCAATTATAAATTTATACGTGCTTCAGCCGGCCGAGAGCACTTCAATCATTTTCGTTTGCCCCTTTCCTGTTTCCCCGCGATGTTCCTCGCATCGTTCAACGTCCGAAAATCGACCGCTGGAACTTCCATCGGCGGGGATTTTAATATCCGCCAACGAAGCGCAAACTTCTCGACCCCTTTCGGCCTCTTGGGGTCTCGAGAACCGAGCGTTTAACCAGCGACGTTCTTCCCAGATACGTTTTTCGACGTGTATCGCTCTCCCCCGGCTCTTTCTCCTGGACTTTCTGCTCAAGCATCCCGCGGGACGATTCTTTACGCAAGCACGTTTAATCAATGAAAACCCCTTCCTCCTTCTCCAGACTGTTCCGCGAAACTGCGCAACGAGTACGTTTAATGAGCTTTGTATGTTTGATTTCTTTTTATATTCGTCTCTGATTCAAGTGACTAACGTAACGTGGAATCGAGGAATTTTCTAGGTTGTAAATTTTTTTCCAGCAAATGGCGGATGAAGTTGAAAAGAATTGAACATCAATTATGTAGGAATTTTATTAAATGATGGTTGTTTGGAATTGAATAATGAATAAGATTGGTTTATTAATGTTGAATAATGAATAACGATATACACTGAGTTCTTAATTCTCACAACTCTCGATACACTCTGTTCTCTTTCTCGCAACTCTCACTCTGTTCTCTCTTACGTCTCGACTTCTCGACACTCGCTCTTTGACCTCTCTATACGCATTGCCTTTCTTCTGCACAAAATTCATCACTCGTACACACATACACACATACACGCAAACGCATCTATACTCTTAATCTTAGACGTTAGGCCTGAAGAGCTGGCCACAAACAGTCTCGAGGCCCAGGCCTAACTTCCTTTATTGTTTATATTATACGACTCGGGACATCTGCAGTCGACCACCAGGGAAAGTCTTGGACCATTTTCCCAGAACTGCCTATCCCACAATTATGACAATTCTGTTCTTAATACCGGCCCCGTGACTTTTGCACCACCATTCTCATAAGACGTACGAAAATTTCAAGCCTCGAATTCTGATATACACACTTCTGAGAGCTATCTTATTGCCTGCGTGATACTTCTTGTACACACTTGGCTTACGACCGTACAAATTTATAGCAATTGTCATTTTTTTGGAAGAAAATCTCCTCGCAGCCGAAAAACTAATTGACATTTACGGAGAACCTGGTTGTAAATTCTCCAGGTTGTCTACACGAGAGACGTAATTTAACAAGCCAACTTTTATATATAAATAAATAAATAAATAAATCGCGCCACTGCTGATTACGCTAGGAAATATTATTCACTGCCAATGGGCTGCTGCGCAACCGAAAGACGAAACGGGAGAAAACGTAATTTGACAAACGCGAAAAAGTTGAAATTTGAAAAAAGAAGAAAAAGAAAGAAAGAAAGAAGAAAACTACAATCGACGAGTAAACGCGCGTCCCAATTTTCTAATAAAAGGATCGGTAATTGGCCGAGACTATTTCCGGGACACCCTGTGTGCGCGACTCGTAGGGAGGAAAAAAACGGAGGAGGAAAAATGAGGTTGGAGGATCCGTTGGCCGAACATCTAAGAGTAATTGCAGCGTGTCTTCGTCTTCGAGATTCGACGAAAGAAAAAGAGAGAGAGAGAGAGAGAGAGAGAGAGAGATCTCGATTTCGAGGCAAGCGGCCACCCCGCTCGAATCGCGATCATCCGCTGAATTCTTTCTTCCCCTTCTTGCTCTTATCGTCTTCGGAAATCCGATTGTCGAGCTGGCGGTTCTATTACCAGCCGGTTCTCGGTAACCGGTAACCACCAAAGGGAATTAATAATCGGATATTTAATTGCTCGAGGCTTTCCAGATGAATCGACGTCCCGATGAAGCTGCTCTTTCTCCCAGAAACGGAAACGATCCGCCATCGTTTCTCTCTCTCTCTCTTTCTTTGAGTGAAATTTGTCGACGGGCAGAAAAGGGGGTGAATAAGGGCGCGAAAGTTGCTGTAATCGAGAGTAAATAAATTGCGCGCGGTAACAGAGGGAGGAAATTGCGAATAACGCGGACAAAAGAGCGTTCGTTAACTCGATAATCCCGTATGGAACGACGCCGCGAAAAAAAAAAAAGACGAAATTAAGAACGAACGAAAGCACGGATAGAATCGCACACACTCGCTGGCGACTGTCTAGCGTGTTTATTTTAAGGGCACCCTCGGCTCATGCATAAAAGATTAAAAGCGTTTAAAATTTAAATGTGGCCCAAATAAAATGGGGGAAAAAACCAGGAGCAGAGGACGGGAGAGAGAGAGAGAGAGAGAGAGAGAATCCTTCTCGTGACCATACAATTTTCCATTGATATTCCTCGTATTACCGAACCTATATATTTCTTCCGGTATCTCTTTAACCTAAACCGACCGCGCCCGTTTGTCACCGCGAACGTTTAAAGCGCAATGTCTTTTCGGCCGATGTTGAAAATTAACGTGGGTCGCGGCCGGATTAAAAATTAACGCTTCGTTCGTTAAGGGAGCAGGACAGCAGTTTGACGGGCCTAAAAATTACGAATACTTTGGAGGACTAGTGAAAAAAAAAAAGTATATATTTGATTGACACGAGCTTTTGTGGTTTGTTTCAACACATTATGAACTGTAAACTATTATACCCCAAAATAAGTCGTTTTAAAGGCTAGGACCTTTTGTATCTTATTTCTAAGACTTCAAACTGCTGTTTAAAACAACACAAAAAAAAAAATCGATTTTTTGAAAATTTCAAACTGCCCTTAATAAAATAACGATGTCGCGCTACAAAGTTTTTCACGGATTTTTAACTTCAGGCTCAAACTGACGAATAGCAAACATAAAATTTACATGGAAATTTGACGGATTTACTCGTGGGAATTTCAATATCTTTTTTAAATAAAACGCACGAGTATCTATGTTCTCCTGATATCGAGAGCAGTTACCATCAAGTTGATAATCAAATTATAGTTTCACATCGTTGACAAAGAGCAGAGCCTTTTCGTCCAAGTGTAATTTATCAAACAAGACTTTACAAATATTGTACAGTCAAGTCGAACTCGACCACGTACAAGTCCGAACATTACATGGAAGTATCCGTATATCTTCTCGTACCTCAGTTGCCGCGAATATGAAAACGAAAGATTGTGGAATAATCTGTACTTTATTGGAGCACAAAGACGCACGTCGTCACGTTTACTGTAATACATAATTCAGTACATGCTCCTTCCATCCACCGCTTCTACGTTCCAGTTACGACGACTTCGAGAGCGACTCGCGACGTTGAACGAGATAAGCGCCGCCTCAGACAACGAAATTCTCCTTCTCGTCCACACGTCCATCCGTTCTCTGTCCCTTTATCTCTCTCACGGTCTCCCGTGTCCCGTCGTTTTTCGGTTTTCACGGCAGACGGCCGAGAGGACCGATAACGAGCGCAGATAAAAAATGATAACAGCGCGACGGTCCTGGTGGTTTGCCCCTTTGTCGTTTCTCTCCCACGTCAGTCGTCCCGGACAAAGAGGTAATTTCGAGGGTGACAGGGCAGAAAGAGAGAGACAGACAGACAGATAGATAGGTAGATAGATAGATAGATAGATGGAGAGAGGGAGAGAAAAAGGGTGAGAAAAAAGGAACACGAAATCGCTCCTCGGAGAGAACGTTCTTGAATAGAGTTTTGATTTCGGATCCCCCGCGGCCGACGTGTCGGAAATTTCTCGCGATTTTAAATGCCACGATTGCTCCGTGCCGTTGTACGTCGCTCCCTTTTTTTGCTTCAACGGAAGAAAAAAAAATCCGTGAAAGTCGTGTCTACCCTTTTGGGAAATTTTTCCATCGTAATTTTTGTTCGGTAGGGGAAGAATTGACGGGTCGTTGGATCGTGCAGCTCCTTCCTCTTTTTTTTTTTTTTTTTTTTGAATCTTGACGCTGGAACGGAGAAACGTAAGTTTTCATTTTCACATATTTTGCGAAAAATCGTTCAAATCTTGAGGGAAGGAAAGAGCACAAGCTCTAGAGAATCTAGAAAATTTCGAGGATAAATTACAAATTGATCTCGTGTTGATCACACTGAAAGCTGCGATGTTTGGTGCGTGATTTCGTTGCGTGAAATGACGTGAAAATGTCCATGCTATTCATTTACGTATGAAACCATCGATCCAAAAGTATTAACAATATAAATAGAGCGTCTGCTCGAAAATATACTGCTCTCCATTTTTCTTATCTTAGCCCGCTATAACCTGAATGTCTGTTTTATATATATATTTGCAACAATTACCCTTCTCTATATATGCTTTTAAAAGTGCAGGTATATCTCTATTCTTTGTACCTGACACAAGGAATACGAGAAATCTCGATTCTCTGGACAGAAGAAATAATAGTCATTTAACTTTTTCATTCACGTCGTCGAAAAGGGTTGGTATCGAGAATGGAACCGGTGAATTTACTTTGCACGAGAATTTCAGGTCACTGAAACGTAGAGTTTGCGAAATAATATCTCTCTTCTGGTTTTGTACTATTATGCTCCCTGCGAAATGTAGTTTTACACGCCTCAAGTTCTCGTTACGCCGTTCGAAAACTGCGCCTCGCGGAACTTTGTCTCGCGTTATTTAGAATGCTGTATCCGACGAATTCCACGTGCCGAGGGTGTTTTTAAAAGACCTCGTGTTCTCCCTCGCATCGTAACTCTGGAAAAGGGGCGCAGGTTCTCCGCTGCGTGAAGGTTGACGGTGGTTTTTCTCTCGAGCTTTTTAAAATTTTCTCACTCAGAGCTCGCTTCTCTCAGGACTGAGCCTCGAACACACTGTGCTCTCTCGCAAAGTTTTTCAAATTCAAAAAAAAAGAAACAAAAACGCGGAACCTTATTTGAAATTTACTTGCAGATGCGAACAGTTGACAAATTAGAGAAATCTCTCGCCCGATCGATTATTGACTCCTTCACATTAATTTGTTCTTTCATCATTTTTTTTATTAATTTCGTTTATAAGTGTTTACGACGTTTTGTGGTATAACTGTAAGAGTGTCAAAGTTATCTCTGTTGACACAAAGGTGAAAATATCGTTTATAAGTATCGTGTTTATGACGTTTTGTGGTATAACTGTAAGAGTGTCAAAGTTATCTCTGTTGACACGAAGGTGAAAATGAAAAAAATATAAATATCATTTTTGGGTCATGTCGAATTGACATACAATGACGTTTGGGAGACGTCGTGCGTCTCCTCTTTCATCATTTTCTTGTTAATTTTGTCAATGACATTAAGCAGTGAGTTGAAAACCGTTGAAACGAAAAATAAAAATAAATATCATTTTCAAATGTCACGCGTGAAATCTAAATGAAATGAGAAATAAAATATCAAATTGCCATGTCGAATTTCATTTAACTCGTGTATGTCAACGGGGTTAATCGCGTCGCGACGACCACGTCTGTTATTTCTCGTGGCATCGCGTTATCGTTATCTCGGGCTCGCGATGCAAATTCGTGGAGGGGTAGAATTCGTCGGCTCATTGCGATTTCACGTCGCCTCCCCGGTCGTCGAATCGACACGACCGAGAAATCCGGCCGAGTTATTCCGCTCACGCGCTCCCCCGAATGACGCATTAATTCGCCGCGTGTCCGCGTCGCGGCCAACTTTCCTCGTCGTCGTGACACGCGCCACCGGAAGTTGCCGCGAAACCCGCGGATTATAATGTTGTTCCACCAGTCAAGTGTTTCCACTAGCTGGCTTCCTCTTTCGCCAATGAATCCCGATTCCCTCGCGCGCCTGGATTAAACCATTAAGCGGTGGCTTCGCGATTTCCCCTTCCTTTCTAAAATCCGTCGATCTTTTACATCGTGCGCACTTTGCACTGTTGCAGTTGTGAACTGTGAATTTTAAGAATTGATATCTCGATATCCTTTTCGTTCGTCTGTTTAAATTTTGCGAAATCACGAGGGATAAAAGTATTTCGCGGTGAAGCATCGATGATTCTAGATGATTCATTATATAACAATTTGGCTTCATTTTCAAGCGCGAAAATTCTCTCTGCTTTCGCAGGCTTGAGTTCGTTTTCCTTATTTTTGTTTCTTCTCGGAAATTGTAAAAAATCCAAACGTCGTTTCTCTAAAAAATGTTTCTGTCGACTGCATTTATGATGTTTCTGAAGACTGATATCTCCTCTTTACAACCTCTTAAAACTCGCTGTTGATTTTGTTTTTCATAATTTTATTGAATTTCGAATATTTGAACAAATATTCGGATCCTTTAAATTTCTGTTTCTTTTCTTAACCCTAACATTCAATGTGATTTTTCAATGATGAAGAGAAAATTGTACAGCGAATTTCAAGGAGTCGTTGAAATTGTCAATCTTGAAAATGATAATGGAAAAAATTTTCCAACGTTTTTAGACGTGATTGAATTATTACAATTTTCGAAGGAAAGTATCTCTAGTTTCATATTCGTTACGCGATGTAAAGTCATCTTTGAAGGAAACGAACTCGAAACAAAGGTCTTCAGCTTTGAAATAAGAGTCGAACAAAAGTTGTCATTCTCTTTTACGAAGTTATAACTACGAAGTTTAAATCGTCGACAATTTCTCACCGCTGTTGATTCGGTTATGCTACTGGCCGTACACGTTAATTAATACAAAGTATATTTAGGTATTGGTTTAACATTAATAAGGTTGTTATCCTCACGCACGTAATACCGAACGATAATTTAATAGCATAAGCATCGTGTATTCGATGCACGAAATAACGGAATACAGTAGATTTAACTATCAACATATCATTCCGACGATAATTAAACTATGATCAATTCACCTCCGTATTTTTCGAATTCAGTCGAGTTCTTAATTTGTTTCTTCTGTTTTCGCGAATCAAGCGTAAAGTATATGGCATGAAGCGTGTGACGTTTAATAAAAATCTTAAACAAAATATGTGATAAAGTGGCGAGGCCAGCGCGCATCTTGGAAACAGGATGCCACGAGGATTAAAAAGTTTTCTTGCGCGCTGATATTTGATGGAATTTTTCCGTTGCCGGAAGATTTATAGAAGGGGAGGGGGCGGTTATCTCGATGAATATAAAGTAGATTTGATAACTTGAGGCACAAATCCGCCGGTTTAAAGTAGTACCCCGGATTGAAAATTAATACCGTTTCAGTAGTTTGAGAGAGAGTTCGGTTAATAGGATAGGTTGAGGGACGGTTCAAAGTTAGGCTAGTGGAATAGACCCGTTACTGGTCAGTCATCCGATTAGTCTAACGGCTTTACCGCGTTCAGTTGATAGGATTTGTTTAATCTGAACGATCGTATATCTCAATTAATTCATCCGCACAATAAATATTTATACGCTTACGTGCTTATTTTGTTGTGGTAACACTTTTGTGACGTCTGTAATATCGGATTGCTCGAGATTTGACAGACATTGGTCGTATTACGTCGCGTACTGTGTATTTCTCTATCTGGTAACTTTTGTAGTAAGTAACTTTGAAGAAAATTTCGTTTCCCACTGCGAGAATTTCCGCTCTATCAATTTATGTTTGTAAGTGTCTTTTTTTTTAAGCATTGTATACAATTTCATCACACTAACAAAAATTTTGTAGACACGTACAACGTTTGGTACTTGTTAATCTGACAATATTTTTTAATAATACTCTTCGATTATTACAAGTTATATTCGACTGAAGGTTCATTATAAAAAAGCAGTGTTGTTTCAACATTTAATTCGAACGTCTCTTTCATAAAACTTTCAACATTCAAATAACATTGATATAGCTCCAAAAAAAAAAAAAAAAAAAAAAAAATTGCTCGCCCATTCTCAAGTGCTCAATTAATATCATCATCAATATCTGAAATTACTCATTAAATCTTTTGAATCGCGCTTCAGTCAACGTCATCCTCGAACCACCAGCATCGAACGTTGCATTAAGACTCCATTGAAGCTATTTCTTCTCGACCAAGAAGACGAAGCAGAATAGGCCATTGATACTCGCGGGCAAGACGCTGTAAGTAGAATCAATTCAACAGACGGCGATCGTGCTTATCAGACGGTCCATTGAAATACACTGGCCGGTTATCAACCCGACTCCGTGAAATCGAATTGTTAGCGGTTGGAGAGGAAATCCTGATGCGTTAATTGCTCGATCGTTCCTCCTCCTCCAATTCTCCTGAACGAGGTAATTATACGACGATGGCTGATACGAGGGGACCGTTTTCTTGTCGCCGTGACATTGCCAACGACAAGTTGAACACCTCGAGATCAATCTCAGGATGGAAAGAAATGTTTGCAGGTCAATTCTACATCTTCTAAAGAACCTGCCGCAGAATTGGCCTTGACCTTGAGTTTTAAGATAAAGATTTTTTCCTGCATTGTATCTTATTCATTGCGAAGGTGAAACTTTTTCGAGGTGCCTAATAGTTCTTTTGAAAAACGACAGAAAAGTTTTTTAATCATTTAACACTGCGAACGCGTCTATTTTAGGTCATTAGGTTTCACTAGCGTTCGATTCATCGTAGTCGAGTCTAAATAATCAAATGATAAAACTAACTTAACGTAACGTAGACATCCACGCGTCCGGACCATAAAGTGTCCGGCATTTAAAATTGCTGTTAAAGCAATGTTAAATGATTAACCACTTGCGCTGGCAACTGATTGCGGACCATAACGAGCGGCCGAATAATTCGTCGCTTTCCTTTCGAACTCGTCGGTATGATATCACTCGACAGAAATTATTAGAGAGGTAATAAATATTATTATTTGTCTAGTTGGTAATAAATTTATTATCCGTTTCGTCTGACTTATACTTAAATATATTTAAAACTGAGAAAATATTGCAACTTTGGGACAAAAAAATTCTCGACTTGCGTGGCACGTCATTCCAGCGCAAGAGGCGATAGGAAACTTTTCTGTGTGATGAGTAGAATACAATGCAAAGAAAGAAAAAAATTTTTTTCGACCTTGAAGGTCAACCTTTTAAGGTTGAAATTCACACAAATGCTTTCTCTCCACCCTGTACGTACGTTCCGCGCGATCAATCGTCAACTCGGGGAGTGATCGAATTAAACATCAGCTAATCGAAGGCGTTGCATTACCATCTGAATACGTTACTTGATCAACGCGTCAAAGTTTGAGATTCGCAATTGGCGAGCACGCGTCTCTCGCGAACGTGGCCGAGTATTAATTTCAACGGGCCATCAGTTCCCACCCCCCTCACCCCCTCGCGTTAATTGGACGGAGTTTGTTCGTCGCGGCTGGCGATAAATGTCTGCCAGACGGGCCCGCAGAATTTTAATTGCTTCAGCACGGCGGGCTTTTCAGTCGTCCGCTATAACTTTATTTATCGTCGGCCGAACGTTCCTCTTCTTCCCCCTTTTTTTCCTCCCCTCCCCCTCCCCACCCCCTGTTAACCTTGCCCCTATGCAAACTTGAAACCGCGGAATTCACGCGAAATAAAATCTCGGAAAGGTATTATAATTCCCTGGGAAAATAAACGATCATTTCTGGCAAATAATTTCGCAGCGAGAGAGAGAGAGAGAGAGAAAGGGGAAAGGTCGGGTGTCGAGCTCGCAGCGAGAAATTTATACTTTCGCCACGCGCGTTTGCAAAAACGCGCGTTCGTTTATGTATTTTGTAAATCCTAAAATTGCGGCAAAACGGCCTACAACTATGGCTTATTTTTTGTTGGTGAATGGAATTTTTTTTTTTTTTTTTTTTTTTTAGATGAACTGTTTCATTCGTTGACGGACTGCGAATATTTATGGATTCATGGAAGCGTGTTAATGTAAAATGTTAAATTTGTAATGTTTTTAACGGTGCTCGAACGGATATTTGGCGTTTGTTTCTGTGTTTTTATTGGAATGTGTTTTATGGAATTGTTGATAAATTTATTTAAGCGGAACGCGTTCTTGTGTTTTCCAACAAATTGGAATATATACATACGTCTTTAATTAAGAATGGTAACTAGAAAGTACGCAGAGGTGAAGGAGAGTATTCGCATACTCGATGAAAAATTGTCCACTTTAAACAGTTATAAATTGTTCGTTTTAAACAGTTATAATCTCGCAGAAAGAGGTCGTGTGAAAATCCAATTAGCTTCATTTTAAAGTGCGTAATCTCTCCTTTGACTACTACGCGTTAGTTTTTTTTTTTTTTTTTTTTTTTGAAGACGCCTTTACATAGTGCAGCAGATGAAAAAGCAAGGATACTTTTGTTCTCGAAATTTGAAAATTGCAAAAATTCAAATGCCTCCGAAAATGTTAAAAAATTTTTTTCACGACTAATTCTATCATAGTCGTGACGATTGAAATCTGCTCTTTATAACCTTGCAAAGCTTGCCATAAGATCTTTTATTTTTACCATTTTATTGAATGTGAAATATTAAATGAAATGATGAAATGTTAGAATTTCTTGAATTGTTAGAATTGTTAGAATGTCTTGAATTTCTGTCTCTTCGAGTCTGATGTTCAAGGTTCGATAAAATGGCGAAAGAAGAAAAGTGTTCGTACAGCAAGTTTCGAGGGATGACCTCAGCCTTCAAGATTATGGATATTATCTTCGAGATAGCCGTGAAAGAAATTTCTCAGTGATTTTAGAGTGCGTTTAAATTTTCTCGGCAACAAAAGCATCTTTCCTTTTTCGCTTGCTGCACGATGTGAAAACATCTTCGGAAGAAAAGGACCCAAGGTTGGTAAAGTGGAGGTTTCACGCTTCGAAACGAGGTCAACCGGATTGTTGTGCAGTTTCGTGTTACGAGGTTTGAAATATCGATAATGTTTCACCGATATTGTTATCGAATGTGCGAATACTTTCGTCCCACCTATGATGTGTTTTATCGATCGCGAGGAAATCAAGCTTATCAATCCCACTTTCCATTGACCTCTTCATTTCCACAAAAGGCGAATCTTCGTCGTCCACGAATCTAATTCTCATTGGTTCGGAAAACCAATTAAATATAGTAACTCGGCATTTTTCTGCGAATTAACATCTTTCACGATGCAATAAAATTAGGAATTATAATATAGGGAGAGGCCAAAAATCACTTTCTACTAAAATAAATAAATAAATAAAGTAATTATTTCTTTATTTTCGACGATGAAGGAAACGCTTGAAAGAAATAATTTTTTTAATAATGACAAAAATCACGTGTATAATTAATAAAATTTTTCCTTGCACTTTGATGTTTTATTAAAAAAAAAAAAAAGAAAAAAAATAGGTGGGAAGAAACTTTTGGTCCACTCTGTGTAAATACAATGAAAAAAGTGTAAATTGAAATTTCACAAAGAATGTCATATTTTGAATATTTTGTGCATCTCTCTTTTCATATCACTTGAAAATTCTCTATGAATGCACGAAAAGCCGCGGTCACAAAGTATCGAAGAGTGTCGTGTAAGTGCAGAACAATTTCAAATCCCGTTTCACTCAACCCCGAAGCAACGTCGTTTCGGCTGCTGTCGCTATTCCTCCAGCGACTCTTCGCGAATCGCGCATCAGTTTTTGTTTTCCGTGCGAGTTTGCCTGGGCCAATAACAAGTGCCTCGGTAACTTCGGCCAGAGCTTAGCGGGGCCGAGAATCGCGACATGATAACAAACAACAGTCTGGCCAAGTGGATATAAGTTTCAGCAACTTTCATCCAGTTAGCCGGGTTTCCAACCTGCGATTCCGTTTGCTCGCCCAGATATGATTCATCTTCGGCTTAAATAATCGATGCTGCTTAAAGCTGAACTCACCCGGACACATCTGACTTGCCTACTCCGTGGTTGATTATTAATCGGCCAGCGATTTTAACGACACGCTGCCGCTGGACGAAGGAAAGCTTGATGAAAGTTTCACGCGAATCTGGATCTCAGTTCGCGTAATTTTTCCATTCAAACGCGATGTGTCGCGTTTCTTTTGTAATGGTGTTTTTTATTTGTACAGGATAGAAAGAGAAGTTTGTCCGTCATAGATGATTTTTTTTTTTTTTTTTTTATGGAAACACACGTAAAGAACCTGCCGCAAAATTGACCTTGACCTTGAATTTCAAAGTCAAAATTTTTTTCTTTTTTTGTATCCTACCCATCACGAAAACCATAGGTTGCAATGTAATGGCTGTCTTGAAAAATGATAAACAATTTTCTTAATCGTGCTAACATCGAAGGTCTTTTTTTTTTTATCAAGAAATTGCAAAATATTTCTACGTTCTTTGAATTATATAATCATTACCTGGAAAGAACATCTCTCTTGCGTTGAAATGATTAACATTCCAAAATTGTTAATGTGTACATAATTGTAAATATTTCATTAATCGCAAGGCTATTGTTTTCTTTTTCTACGTAATGATTCTTTTGATATTTTAAACATTTTCAATACACCTGAAGTATTTATAGGGTTTGTTTTTTCCCCTATTTAAAACTCTACGTCTTTATTCAGTGTGAACACCGTTCGTCGTATTTTCTGTAGTACATACTTTTAATGTCTTCAAAAAAGAAAAAGAAAACAAAAGGTGAACGAATTTATTACGCAGTGAATCTACCTCAACAGTGTTCATCCGAGTGGCAACCAAATAATTGAAGACCACAGAGAAGGAAAACACTGAATAACCAAATATCCAGAGGATCCCTACTTACAATTAGTTCAAGAAAGAGATTCGCCCGTGTCAGTGCATCCGCGCAACGTAATTCTCCCTTCGCGAGGAAACTTGCGTTGCAATCAACATGTAAAGTGGAAATCAGTGAGCAACGGTGGAACACAGATACTAAGTATTAACGTGTAATTCAACGGTGTATTCGCGCGGCAACAGTGAACAGCAAGATTCTAGCCAACGAACCTGCTCGAAACCTGAAATGGCAGGCAAGATCTAACGACTTGCAGCAACTCGATATTCCACGCCAATCGGATAATCGCGCAACGTCGCATCGTGACAAATTCTGGAACACCCTGTGTACAGAGGTGGATCATGAATTGCCTGTATTTTCAACTGTTGTAATTTCATTGAAAAAATCCGGTTCGCCTTTCGAAGGATGAAATGAAAAACTCCACCTTGACAGCTCTACGTTAATTCAATTTTTTCAAAATGTAGCAAACGGGACAAACAAAGAGATTGTAAAAAGTCGAATGGAAATGTTAAAAAAAATTTTTCTCATGACTGAATCTGCCTTGAAAGTCTCCTCTCGTGATCTGCTGTACGACTTTCGTTAGCTGTGAAATTTTACATTGACAAAATGTCAAGGTTTCTTGAATTACCGTTTCAACTGTGATGGAATTAGGTTTTAGTGAAAAAACACGCGTATCCAGTAAAAAGTGAGAAAAAATATATTTATCAAGAGACTTTATGTGGAATGTCCTTTTGTTCGGTCAGAAGAAGAAATGTGACCACGTGGAGTGGCATAGCAACAGGGAAGACACCGCTACAACAGAGAAAATCAGAAACAGTTAAAAAATAAGTGGCGACATCCCTGAGCTTGTTCCTAAATATTAGCAATCGTTGACCACCAACAAACTGTAATGTTTATGATTGAAGTAACGAGAAAAATCGTGTAGCACGTTTCCAAGGCTTCAATTTGAAAGTAGATCTGGCATTTCGGAGGCGTTCGAATTTTCACAGTTTTCTGATCGCAAAGACGTAACGATGTAGGAAAAAACGCTCGAGGTTGGCAAGATTTTCTCACTTCAAAACGAATCCAACTGCGACTGTCGTACAATTTTTTCCTCTTTAGGAAATTCAAACACTTTCGAACTATCGATAATTCAGTTTCATTCTCGCGCAGCCACTTCGTGCGCTAATTCCGCTCGTTCGAATGATCCACGCCATCGATATCGATTTCCCTGTCAATTTCCAACGAAACCGAACGCTCTCGACCGGCGTCTTGGAGGATGTGGAACGCGGCAACCTCGCCCGACAACTTCGGACAATTTTCAACCGGAAGTTGCTTCTAATTTCATTCGTTGGTCGCACGCGGAACCGTATTACGCTGGGTCTCGCGTACACACTCACGTATCTGTCTTCCGTTCGATGCCTCGGCTCGTGAAAGTTACGGCGAACGTTGTAGGCCGCCGCTGGGCGAACTTGCTATTGCGAAACGGTAACCGTAAATTCGCCCCCGGGAGGAAACTCGTCTCTCGGTTCGGTAAAATGACCTGGAACGTAGCGGCCGTGGCACTAGCAGCTACCTCGGCTGTTCCTCGTGAAAGAGGGAGATTTAATTCGTTCCCTTTACCCGTGTTACGGGTTGCCGAACTTGCTCGCTTGCGAACGGAACGATAACGCGGCGGAACGATGGCTGGAACGCTATGCAAATGGAATGATTTCATTTAGAAATTGAACCGGTGGGTCGGCTTCGGAAAATTGTCGTCGTCCGGCGGGAGATATTAGGATTCGGGCAGTTTCTGGCCGAGTTTCGGGAGGTAGATCAACAGCGTGTTTAAGCGAGCATTGGTAGAATACGATGTCCTTTTGTTGGACACGTCGGCGAGCTACGTGGGATGATCCTCGATTAGATATCGGTAGCCAGGGATCGGTGGAATATGTGTGTCGATGGGCGAGAGCGGCTTGACTAGTGGTGTAGACCCGATATTGGTCAGACATCGTGTAACCAACAAGGGAAAATGGGTCAACCGGGATTTATCCTCTCTCCCCCCCTCCCTCCTTACGTTATCTTACGTTTATCTGATCTGTCGGATCGTTTAATTATGTGTTGCCGATGAGGGTGTGCTTGTAATTAGTAAAACCTGCTCGTTCGTTGTTAGGCTGGATTTCTAGGATAGAAGATCAGACGGCGATCAGAATTCTCGTTGGTTTAACGATCCAGGAAGGGCGGCGAGAAATATTTGTCTTTCGCGAGAGAAATATTTTTCGTGTCTTCTACTTTTGTTTCAAGTGCTACCGGGTATCGGGTTTCTCGGTAATACCGATTTTTACGAATGGAACCTGATTCTGTTTTTATTGCGTGCAGTCGTACAAATGCACGACGAAACGTGCAAAGCAGCAAAAGAACATGAACGAGAACGTTGTTCTCGCGTGATTTATATGTGACGAACTATTTTCTAGCGCGATGTAGCAATCGGCAGACGAGTTGTACTCGTGCATTTTAAAACACACAGATCATCTTGTCATCGAAAATGCGAGAGATTGACAGACCGCGCGTTGAACGTTGCAAAAATTTAAGAAATCCTTAATTATTCAGAATTCAATATCGACGAAAAAAATCGTACAGCGAATTTCAAGGAATCGTTGTAAATGCGAGGCTTCAGTCGGTCTAATTCTGAAAAGAATTTTCCAATGTTTTGAATTTTTGCAGTTTTCGAGAGAAAAGTATCCTCGCCGATTAAAGTTATTTTCGAGAAAACTGTCAAACCACGACTGTCAGAGTAGAGGCTTCACTCGTTGAAACGAGAACGAGTGAATCCACCATCTCTTCTCGCAAAGTGACATCAGTTGAAATTATCAAACAGCAAAATCTCGTCGTTCTGAATTCTGGACTTGCGAGGGGCTCGATTGGAAAGCGAAGTGATTCGGGTCAGTTGGCTCGGTGGGGGTGCTAGTCATCCCTTAACCGACACTCGTTCCTTCGACGTCCTGTTAAAACCGATTGCGTCGTAAACGTTAACTGCCCTCGCGAGTGTTTCGTTGACTCCGACGATGCGAACGAGCCCGACTACATTTACTCCGACGTTCGCACGCGAACGTTTTCTCCGTTGATTGCAGCATCCATTTCGTGGATAATCGGGTTACTGGAAGGAAGCAATCCTTCTGCCTCCGTTTTCTCTACTTTTGTCCGGGCGCAGTCGCGATATATCGCCATTATTCCGACAACGGCACCGTGTCGTTCCATCTTCCACGTACATACGAGTAAACAAACCGAGTTGACTGAAAGTGCAATTTCCCCTACGTGCAGCATATGAATTTAACGTCTTTTGATATTCCGGCATTCGAATCTATGAAAGAGAAAAAGGCAAACTTTATGTTAATTGATCAAACCTCATTTTTCTCGACACGCTTAGTTTCAATCGATCTTTGTTCGCTCGTATTTTGACGTTGCTCGGATTTCTGTTCATTTTGCATCTCGTGTCTTTTAATAATTAC